>JAUPMG010285639.1:0-17973 GCA_031762675.1 Pachysandra terminalis | reverse complement strand
ATAAGGAAAAAAGGATAAATAAAGAGAATAATGTGGAGAATTAGGGTAAGTAAAACGACGTACCTCTGTGAATTGCTTTGGCGAGTTTCCGACGAAAGCAGATCTTCTACGGAAATAGATCGAACAGAAAAGACTCTCAATGTAGGTTAAGCAATACGACGTCCTCTGTGAGTTGCAGTGATTTGTTGAGTAAGAAGAGAATAACAAAAGAAAAACCCTACATTCAAAATAACTAAAAATGAGAAAAGTGAAGAGCATGGAAGATGGAAGAAGGAAAAGAAACAGCGCGGAAGAGGGAAGAAGAAAGGGAAATTGCGTGAAGATTTTGTAAGTCGTGGGAACGTTTTAGTAGCGGTCACATAAGATCGCTACTATATATATACACATATCAGCCACACATCTAAGTATAGTCGCGGGTAATTGTGGTTATAAAGGTTGACCTTTAGTTGCGGTCACTGACATGGCCGCTACTAAAGGTTGTACCTTTAGTCACGGTTTCTTCCTGACCGCAACTGTATAGCATTGTATTGCTGCAGCAATCTGAGAACCGCTACTAATTGATGCTATTCAGCGTCGGTTTTGTTGATTGCTGGAATGGTCCATTTTTAGTAACGGTTTTTTATGATCGCAACTAAATGTCCGCCACTACATCCTATTCATTTTGTAGTGTATATGATATTTTTTTTTTAAAAACTTTTTTGGGGTCATTTTATGGGTCTTATATTAATTTGATGTATTTGGTTTGTTGGTGTCATTGCAAATAAAAGTTATAATTTGATGATTATATGAATTTAGACTTAGAATATTCTTCAAGGTTCATTCTCCATCAAAAGTTCAGCAATTCTTTGAAATTAAATAATGGTTATTTTATGTGTAAATTAAGAAATGGATTTTGAATTCTATTCAAAATCTTCTCAATAACTTGTGACTCATGAAAGATCATTTCAATCAGGGATTCCTCTAAGCCTAATCTTCCTTTCATTAAAACTATTCTTTCATATCAAACTAATCAAGAATAGTGTAGTATAAGGTCAAATTCTCAATAACTCCCTTTCTTCTTCATTTTTTTTCCCTACAACCATATGGAGACCTTAACAACAATCTTTCCCCATTTTCAATCCATTCCCAAATATGAACATCTGGGCTGATGCTCTGACCCAGAACTACAAATCAAACATTAAATCTAACTACATCTAAGAATCCCAGATCCAAAAATCTAAGAAACTACCCAATTTCGACAAACAATTACCAGAAAAGGCAAATGACAGATTAAAAAGAAAAACACCACATACCCACTTCAAAAAAATCGAAGCTTTAGAGACAAAAACCGACTAAAAATTAGCTCATAACAGGAAATTTGCAGACTTTCAAAACAAAACAGTAAGAACGAAACAGGGTTCAAAGATAATGACGGCTGAGCACTGACGGCTGAGCGAATTCGAGATGTTGATCGTTCGGAGAGGAATAAGAAGGTGGCAGAGCACTAACGGTCCAAGATGTGGATCCTTCCCCAATGTCGCGCAACAGATGAAAAAGCCCCTAGACCTCGATTAGGGCTTCAAAAAAGACTAAGTGAGAGGGAGAATGAAAGGGGCGAAGTGGGAAGAGGGAAACAGAAAGAGGAAATAGCAGGAAAGAAGAACTGTGCGCGGGATTTGTTTAATCGGAACGAAAGCTTTAGTAGCGGTCACTAAAGTGGCCGCTACTAATTAGCTACTTTTAGTTGCGGTTTATTTCATAACCGCAACTGTATATCCTTTAATTGCAACGGTTACTATACGACCGCTACTGATTGAAAGTCTTTAGCGTCACTTGTTCTGATCGCCACGGTAAGACATTTTTAGTGGTGGATTTTTTGTCCGCTACTAAATGTGTGCCACTATATCCTATATATTTTGTAGTGTTACCATGCATTACCTTTAGGAACTTTCACCCATGATGGAAGCTCACCTATCCACAATCATAATTCAAGTCATTCCAACACAAGCACAATCACAATCATGGATACTCATGGTACCCTCATCCAACATACAAGTCAAACATCAAAGTCAACACAAGTCATACAGAAGTCAACCAAAGTCAAACCTAAGTCTATATTGGATGCTATTAGCACCATTCAACCAAACAAATCCTATGTGATCATTTCTAATCACACTAACCTTATCTCGAGGTTCTATGAACATATCCAACACCTATGAGTCAGTATCACATCATATTCCATTCGGATCAATCCAAATATTCTGAATTCTTGACCTTCTCCTATACTTTTCTTGATTCGACCAGTTCTAGACTTTTTGCACACAAACCATCCATACAGGCATGTGCACAACTCAATGGAGATCCTCCCCATAAAATTCGAAGCTCTTTGGGCCTCGGTAGTTACGCGGTAGCTGCCGAGACTCGTATCGAGAAGTTCGGTAGCACTGTTATCGAGGCTCGGTAGCATGTCCAGAGAACATGCTATTTTTGCTGTTTTCGGTAGCTACTCGGTAGTTGCCGAGATTGCTACCGAATGACAAATTTAGCAATTTTTCTGGGTTTTCACCTAGGGTTTCGTGCCTCTATTAAACCTAGTGTTTTCTAAGGTTTTATGAATCATAAATCAGTCTCTAAAACCTACTTATATGATCCAAATAACAAACACAAAAAACCTAGTTTTTGTTTCTATGGATCTAAACAATTAATAACAGATAATCAATCATAAATCTAAGAACATGAATATGATTTATAAATACACATAATAACATAGTAAACACAGTAGCATAAGTGGATCATGTGAATCAAACAACATAGCATTATTCTTACTCTTTTCTCTAGATCTTAGATCTAACATGTTGAACATCAAGAACATACAACCCTTTCTATATCTATAGCATTGAGATCATTCATAAAATCAGTTACCGTAGAAACGTAAGAATCCCTACCTCGTTTACCGTAGATCGATTCTCATCTTTCTTTTTTGCTTGTCTAGTCATTTTCTTCCTACGGAACGCTCTTCTCTTCCTTTCTTCTATTTCTTCCTTTTCTTTCTTCCTCTAGGTCTCCTCATTGTCTAGATTTTCTGCAATTCCTAAAACCCGCACTTCTTCTTCTTCCTTGGTTTTGATGTCCAAGGCTAGAGAATCCTTTCTCCCTCCTTCTCCTAGCTTCTAGGTTCCTTAGCTAACTTGAACTTTATCTTCTTTAATCTGTTTGAATTCAAATTAATTTAATTCAAATTTCAAACATTCAAGAATCAATCGTAGGATTTAAATTCGGTTGTTTATTTCCTTAATTAACCGTTATTTAATTTATAACTACCTGTTTAAGTCGTAATGGACTTTTAATAGGGTTTTTGGGCCCAATTCGTTTGCTAAAAGGATTTAGTGCATATAGATTAAAAGTCCAGCCCTTTAATTAATTCTTGATTAGGTAAGCAATTATCCCTTTTATTTTTCCTAATTATTATTTAGTCCAATCCTACCAGGTGTCTTTCATAAAACTCCTGGTGTATAATTAGTAGATTAATTAGGTTTTAATCTGTAATTATTTCAGTTGGGTCCGAGTCACTACAGTTAAAGTCCCGATAAAACATTTATACAACAGGTAATTTGAATAAGAAAACTGCTAATATATTATATTACATCAAGCAAAAATGAATATCTTCTTCATCTTCTTCTGGGCTTCGTCTTAATCTTCATCTTCCAAATTAACTTCGTCTGAAAGAAACTGAAAGGTGATTGCTTAAAAGCATGAGCTACACGTAGCCAGTAAGTAATCAAGTCCAATAGAATCTATGATTGAAGTAGGGCCACAACCACTCTTTAATGATATCTGACAACAGAAAATATGTGAATAAAATGACGTCAATCAAGGATGCTATCCAATAACAGTAATTATATGAATAAAATGTATAAATCAAGGATGCATGAGGTCGAGTCTTCATTAATGCATGTTGTACAACTGTTATACAAAATCACCAAGTGTGATCTAATCAAGCATTCTAATATGAAATGCAGTCTGTTTGGGTTCCACATAGATCAACTCATCTTTGGGCAAGATGTCTTCTTGAGCCATCCCCCCAATACAGGGCTATTCCCAAAGATGAAATACAAGCTGCTTAGTAATCGGTTACGTATGTTCACATTTGATCGAGTCATACTATTCAGAAATGTATCACAGTGTGAACTTCATCCCCCCATACATGGTTGGAGTAGTATACTATTCTATGTATTGGTTCATAGTTTCATAGGCCTTTCAACCTAGAAGACTTAAGCACCACTTTATTTTTGATCAAAGGGACAATCCCAAGGCATCACCAATGTGATCTTCCTTTGTGATTCATACTTAACAGAATTCTCAGATAATTAGTTATTGGGTATCACCAATGTGAACTTCCCTCACCTATCAATAACTCCATAAATTTGGATATTGGGCATCACCAATGTGAACTTCCCTCACCCATCATAATACTAACAAAATATCATTGGTAAACATGCTAGAAGACAAAATTAAGTATATTGGGGTAGCTACTCACTCAACTTAATCATGTCGGTCTCCTTACTCAATATGAGTATCAAATCATAACTCTCTTGTAATAATCTTGAGTTCTAGGAATACGAACTCAGGAAATAGGGTATTACTCATAGGCCAATTTCGTGGTTAAGAGCCAATGCAGTGCATGTGAGAGGGTGCACATTAACTAAGCAATCAGATCATGTATACAATGTGTAATACAATTCAGATACCATGATTGTAATAATTACACAAACAATGTGGAAATAAGAGATTTAACTGATCAAGTATCATGTATATGTGAGCAACCTTAGCTTTAGATATAAGACATGCTAGGATTAACGTTTGAGCCTAGGATAGGTTCATTCAAAATCTCACCCACAAATTGGAAATCAATAAGTATAGCATATGAGTTAATAAAGAAGAAGCTACATGAAATATTCACAATTGAACCAAACAAACATCATACTTGATCTCATTAGATCAAATATGGGTTGCGTGCAAAGTTTCAAGTCAAGCAGACATGTTTGAGGAAAATGGTTAGTTCTCAGACAGCCTTTACTCATACTCGGGTTCAAAATGAAGTAACTATAATAAATAATGATAATCCAGTAAAACTAGCATCATAATCAGTCTAATTAGGCCAAATTATGCTTGTATGTGAACTTTTAGTCAAAAAGGACAAGTCTGGGTGTCTCGGTTTACCTTTCGGTGCACCGAGGGTGTTAGAATGTTAGGATCGGAGGACCTTTCGGTGCATCGAATCCTGTCTTGGCGGAATTTATAGAATGCTGAAATTCGGCTCTGAGATTTGGTGGACTCCTCGATGAGCCGAGGAGGTCGCCGAACAGGTTTTCTTGGTTGAGTCCCCTTCACTAAAATGACCATAACTTTCTGTGTAGAAGTCGGAATCGCCTAAAATTGGTCTTGTTGGATTCCTAAAGAACATAGGAATCCAAAAGTATCAAGTTTGAAGCATTTTGAATTAGATGGAATTCTCGGTGAGCTGAGGAAGTCACTGTGTATTTTTTGGGTATGTTCAGTGAGCAGTTAGGTGCACCGAGAAGGTTGCCGAACCTCATGCCATTTTCTCTGTTTTTCTTCTCAAAGAATACCATAAGACAAAAAAAACTTGAAATAAATACTTCACCACACCTTTCACACAACATATATCATTAATCATGCATTTTAGATATCATTCAAACTACACAGACATCATGAATCTACTCTTGCTAAAGGAAACTTGAAGTGAGGTGGAAAAATCATGGAATGTAGACAATGAGCACCCAATTCAATCTAAGAATACATTGAACAAGTTTACTTACCTTAGGAAGATGGAAAATGATCCAAATCAACACAATTACAAGTTATCATTGTCTCTTAAGCTTAGAGAGACAAGGCATAGGAGCCCATGCCTCTAGCCTCTAGCACAACCCCATCCAACCATCCAAAACCAAGAACTCCAATCCAAGCCATTGGATCAAAAGTGGGTGGGAGTTGGTATTCCCCTCCACCAACCCACTCTCTCTCAATCTAAGCCACACATCACCAATCAAATGCAAATAAGCTAATTTAACCACAAATCACAATCATAGCATCTAAGAGATCCTATCCACACATCTTAACTTAAATGGGCCATGCTACGGTGTGTAGCGCCAAAACCTGTAAGGCACGACACATCCGATCACACGGTCAGATTAACCCGATGGTTAATCCAAACAAAAGCAAATGAACATCAAATGGTTAACTAAATCAAGCATACATATTTAAGAAGTTCAGGCCGCTACAAAACTTGGATTTTCAGCAGCATCCTTCAGTAGAGGTTTGGATGGGGTTGATCTAAGAGCCATGGATACTAGCTTGAATCTTGAACTTGGAGGAAGTGAAGAGATGAGAGGTAGATATTGTCCCACCGGGGGTGCCAAATTTGTAAATACAAATTTTGTTATTGAAGAATCAACGAACAAGATCTATATCACAAAATAATTTTGTATTAATTGAATATAAGATTACAATCTCTAGGGATTTTCTTTATACAAAAGAAAAGGTTCTCTGATTCTTCACTTAAGGGTCTTCAATCCAAGGGCTACAATAGCTTAATCTTGGGATGATTTGGTCTTCCCTGATCTTCTTTGCAGTGATCAGGAAGGTGGTGGATTTGATAGATCACGATAGAATCGTGAGGATTTGTTGAGTAGTCTTCGGCTTGATCTTCGGGCTTGTAGATTTATAGGAGATGTGGACTGAAGGCTTCAACTTTGATGTAGATCTCTAGGCATTTGAGTTTATTCAGAGAATGAAGAACTTGAAGAAGTCTTCGGCTTGATCTTCGAGCTTGTAAACTTATAGAAGGTGTGGATCAAAAGCTTCAACTTTGGTGTAAATCTCTGGGCCTTTCAGCGTATTCAGAGATGGGACCTTGAAGAAGTGTGGTTGATTTGACAGGCTTCGCAAATGAGAATCGTGAAGGATTTGCTACGAAGTTTTGGCTTGATCTTTAGCCTTGTATACTTATGGAAGGTCAGGATGGCTTCGTTTTGATTTGGATCTCTGGGCTTTTAAACGTATTCAGAGAATGAAGAACCTGAATCTTCAGGCTTGAATGCTGTATTTTGGTGCTTCAAGTCTACAAATCTTTAGGTCCTCAGGATTTCAAATCTTCCATGTGTCAGAGTAGCAGGGCTTCAGTATCTCTTCTCCTTCTTTTGGTTCTCTCTCAGAATGTGAGAGGGTCACCTCTATTTATAGATTTGAAGGTGGTAGAGTTGTATTGAATCCTCTACCACTTGTAGAGAATTATCATCAATTTTTGGAGATAATTCTCTATTTATTAAGAATTATCTAGATTTAATGATAACTCTCTATTTATTAAGAATTATCAAGATTTAATATATAATTCTTTATGGGACCCATTAAGAGCAATTTACGTAGCTCTTTTCCAAAGTCAAAGATTCTATTTCTTGTTTGAGGATTCTTATCTCTTAGTGGGGTCCACCTTGTGAGATTGTGCCATGTGGCAAATTTTGATCTTCAAAATTTCTCTGTTTACTGATATCATTTTAAATTGAAACAAATAGTCAACAAATACATTTTTCTGTTGAAAAACGTTTTTTCGTATCATATTTTACATTGAAACAAACGGAGCCTAAGACAACATCTTATACATCACATGCAATGCAACGATATTAGACTAAAGAGTGTAACAAAAATTGTCGCAACTCGTAATAGTAAGAGATCTTTTGATTCAAAGTCAATCTAGAAGTAAGATGATCTTTTGATTCGTAGCACAAAAAAGATTAAAAATGTGGATAATAATCTCCACACTATGTCCCTAGTTAATGATGCTAAAGCAAGCTCCAGCATGAAGATCGAATAAAACAATGCCCCAACTTCTTGCGAAGGAGCAACTGCTTCATTCAAGGACAAGCTCTCGCAAGACATTGAAGAGATCTGGGACTTGGATGAAATGAAGAAATAGAAGAAGCAGAGGTGGATTGTTTATTGGATTCAGTGGAGGAAGACGATGCGCCCCCAAAGGATGAGATCCCTAAGGTGAGAATACCTAAGGAATTGAAGAAGCAAATCCGAGAGCCTTAGACAAGGCTCCTGTAGTAAAGTCCTAGGGAAAATAGTGGGGTATCATTATATGAACTAAAAGGGCTGATTATAATATGGATATCATTGATCTTGGCCAAGGCTTCTTTCTATTAAGGTTCGAAAAAATACTGATTATAATATGGCATTGGAAGGGGCCCTTGGATGATCGCTCCATCTGAAAATGATCTCTGAAGTTTTGTCTCTCTACGAGCATGATAACCGAAACGACTGCCTGGGTAAGACTTCCCAAACTATCCATTGAATACTGCAAGGTTCTTTGGGATATTGAAAACAAGTTAAGGAGAATGATGAAGGTCGATATAACGATGTGGGCAGATATGTGAGATTATGTGTTGAAATGGATTTTAACAAGCCACTACAACCACAGGTTTGAGTAGAAAGAACTCTGCAACATGTGGAGTATGAATGCCTCCATGTAGGCCTGTCAATGGGTCAGATTCGGACCGAATTACAACATATCCGGATTCGATCCAATAGTGAAATCCGAATATCCAAATTCGATCCAAAATCCAACAGATTATGAAATAGATGATTCGAATTCGATTGGGGAATCGAATATCCGAATCTGATCCGATAACCTGTAAAGTGTATACAAAATTGAACTTCAAGATAAAAAATGAAAATAATAGAGAATCCAAAACATTAGAATTCTAGAGAAATAATCAAACAAAACCTTGCCCCGAAAAATCGTATGAGAGAAATGGATCAAATTAAAATTAGAGAAATGAATCTAAAATCATCAAAAGAATACAGACCTTAACGTTGATATTGCAATATGCAGTAATTGCAAGGAATAGGTTGGATAAGAGAGAGATAAAGCGGGGGTTTGTGAAGAGATATGGAGAGGAATCGGTTATGGGATGTGGATGTAATGAGGTGGTGAAGACTAAAGAGGTTGTTCAAGAACAGAGAAGAGGGTGTGCGGTTTACAAAGATGGTGGAGTTAGAGGGGAAGAAGAAGTGGTAGAGAGAACGGAGACATATGAGGTGAAGGGGGGAAGGGAGAATAGGGTTGACGACTCAACGATGCTGGATTTCTAGAGAGGGAGAGGAAGAAGAAAAAGAACACGAAGAAGAAGCAGAAGAAGAAGAAAATGAGGAAGAAGAAGAAGAAAATGAAGAAATGAATAAAGAGGAGAAACAAGAGAGATTTACCAGATTAGGTGCTCGTCGGAGTACAATTGTGATATGTCCAAATCTATATCCCTGTACGTTTTCTTGCCTTTGCCTATTTTGAATAACTATCAAAATGACTCGTTAGATGAGAGAACCAAAACCTCACTTAAATTTAGGAAAACAAATTCTTTTGATAATACATAAACAACAACAAAGCAAGATATGCAGGGACTCTTGACTTTGTAACTAATTACAACTGACCAAACGTGGTTTATAGCAACAACCCACGTCCCACATAGTTCCCAACTTCTCTCCTTTCAGATAACTGATTATTAACTGAAAAGCAACTATATCTAATAAATCATACGTAAACATAGACACTTAAAGAAAATATTTAGCATCTAGACTCCTAATAGAACATAAACACAACCTTGTATGTGGGCCCTCCCCTGCCATGCGTGAGACATGTATAACTAAAAGAACGTGAACTATCCTAGAAAAGGATAATGAGGATAATATGCACGTATCAGTTCTTCCCTGTTGAAACAACCTGTCCACAAGGTTAATACTAGGAAACTTCATAATCAATAGTTGACAATCCTCCCAAGTAGCATCCTCTTTTGTAGATCTGGCCCACTAAACGAACACTTTAGTGGCTGCTTTTCTTCCACGTCTGACCAAACATTGATCCAATATTGATATTGGTTCAGCTTGCATTATCCCATGTGCATTGATTTGAGGAAGTGTGAATGTAGAAGGAACTCCATTGCCAAGTTTACCCTTTAAACATGAAACGTGGAATACTAGATGGATTCTTGCTTCCACGGGGTAGAATTAATTCATAAGCGACTTTTCCAATCTTTTTTCGGATTTGGTAGGCCCATAGTATCTTGAAGATAATTTGAGAGATTTTCTCATTTCTAAAGAGACTTGTTGATAAGGTTGCAACCCTAAAAAAACCCAATCTCCCACGTTGAATTCTCTCTATGTTCTATGGATATCTGCAAACTTCTTCATTCTTTCCTGCGCCATCTTCAACTTATCTTTCAATATTTTCGAGATCTGCTCCCTTGATTTGAGGGTATCTTCCACGGCTTGCACTCTTGTGGTCCCCGATATGTATGAAAGTAATTTGGGTGGTGGAATGACGTAAATAGCTTCATGAGGTGTCATACCCGTTGAAGAATTAACACTTGTATTGTACCACCATTCAGCTAGAGGAAACCATTTAGACCAATCCTTTGGACGAGATCCAGAAAAGCACCGTAAATAATTCTCAAGACAACGGTTCATGACTTCCAGTTGACCGTCTGATTGGGGATGGTATGTTGAACTCATGCTCAATTTGACTCCATGCAACTTAAATAATACCTTCTAGAAAATACTAGTAAAAGTTGAGGCCCTATCACTTACGATAGAGTTAGGCATCCCATGGAGTCTGAAGATATCATATCATACTACTTATATATGTTGAAGCAATTTTTTAAGTTTATGGAGTTTTTTTTATATTTATTTTGTTTTATTGCCTTTACAGTTTTTTCCTTCTTAATGTAATTTGTACAATAAATATTATCTATAATGTAAGTACTTTAACTGCTGGTGATGGTTTTGTTGTCATTTACTTACAGAGTTTTAGTGAACAAAATGATTGAATTTTTAAATATCATTTTTTTGACCAATTGTCACTTCCCAAACTGAAGGATTCACTTTGGAGTCCTTAATCGTCTGGAATATGACTCTCACTCTAAAAAAGAAGAGAGTGCTAGCAAGTATCTCACTATGACCTGACATTCATGAAGAAAAGATAGAACAGAATATATTACAATATATTTGTATAAAACAATGGAATATTAAGAATAAAATAAGTTCCAGGTTGTAATCAAGTTTCTCCAACTGATTGAAATCGAAAAAGAAGGAAATTACATCACTTAATCCAAAACGAAGTATTATTATTATTACATCACAAGTCAAGGTAAAATTCATCTTCATCATCTGGATTTTCCTTTTGCACTTCAATATCCAGAGGATCTTCATCTAAAGGACCTGAAATATGGTTGCTAGAAAGCATGAAATACAAAAGCCAGTAAGTAAAAGCATTCAGAGTAATCTAAGATTGATATAGGGCCACGACCACTAATCAAGGATAATCCAATAAGATAAACAGAAGAAAACAGATTATAATATGAATGAATGAGGTGGAATCTTGTTAAATGCATGTAGTGCTCTAGATATGTTTAGTGTACACCAAGGTGATCTAACCATTCAATCTAAGATGCTGTGCACTCTGTTATACCTATCAATATGACAAATTCCCACATGATCGCTCCTTCCTCTGAGCAAGATGTCTTATTGAACCATCCCCCCAATACAGAGCCTACTCAAGGATATGATATTCTATGAGCGCAGACATAGTTTTAAGGGTTTTCAACCTAGAAGGCACAATCCCCTCACTTGATTTTTGATCATGGGTAATACTCCAAGGTTCTATCACGTAGATTGCCTCAGGAAATCATGTCCATTAACAGTTAACAGATATCTCTCTCTGAAAATACATCCAAGCATTCATAACATGAAATGCCTTGGGAAAAAGAGTCCAAACACATGGATGAGGATATTAGGGTAGCTAATCCCTCAACTCAACTAGTCAAAAGCCTCACTCAATACAAATTGTATCATAGCACTCTTGTCACTCATGAGTCCAACACAGGAACTCTGAGGTAAGAGGAATTACTTATAGACGATATCAAGGTCGAGAGTCAATGTAGTGCAAGTGATGAGGTGCACATTAACTACTCAATCATCTTCATTGAGTACAGGGTGCAATATCAGACTAAATATAATCCACTTCCC
Organism: Pachysandra terminalis; assembly: GCA_031762675.1. Taxonomy (NCBI): domain Eukaryota; kingdom Viridiplantae; phylum Streptophyta; class Magnoliopsida; order Buxales; family Buxaceae; genus Pachysandra; species Pachysandra terminalis. The sequence goes on along the minus strand of JAUPMG010285639.1, from coordinate 5,895 downwards.
ATTCTTCATGTAATACCCTTCATAGTTGGAAGTAAATGAAATATATATCAAGACGTGAGTTCATAATGAAGGAAGTATACTAACAGTTCAATGTATAACACAAGTATTTATGAATTTAATCTAATATATCCAATAGAAGCTTAAGTTCAAAAGAACAAACCAAACAGACCACAATAGTAATTCTTGGTGGACTGAAGGTTCTCGACGCACTCCTCGACGACATTCCCAGGGGCTCAAAAATCATAAAAAGTGGCTCGGCGCACCTCTCGTTGCACCGAGCGGGGTCTCGGCGAACTATCCAGGGACTTGAAAATCCCCAGAAAGCCTCGGCGCACCAAGACGGTCGCCGAACTGCGCGGTCAATTAGAAATTGGGTTTTCTCTCCATGTAATCATCCTAGGGTCAAAGAATCCTAAAACTAATCATTCAATACACGATTTCACATAGAATACAACAACATTCATGTAATTTAAACTCTATTAGATACAATCTTCACAAAGAAAACATTCTTCATTCAATAGCATGAAAAATCATGGAAAATCCATAAGAAGATAGTCCATGAACTCCTAATTCAAGAAAAGAACAATTTGAATGGGTTTACTTACAAAGAGAAATGAAGAAATCACCAATTTGATCCAAGAAAGACTACAAATCTTTTCTTCTCCACCAAGTTTCTCTAACCAAGCTTTTCTATGGTTTGCAAGAAAAACCTCTTTCATGCATGGAAGAGAGAATGAATAGGATAAATATCTTTTGTGCTTCTCTCTAGGTGAGGTGGCAAGATCTAGACCCTAGATCTTACCCACCTAAAATCTCATCCATACAAACAAAGCACATGTGGGAGTTAGTAGAACTCTACACACACTAAGTCTCTCCACCAATCTAAGCCCTTGAATAAAAAATAAAACATCTAAACCACACATCACAAATACAAAAGCAAAATGCATCCAAACCACTCATCACAATTAAAAATGGGTCCAGCTATGGTGTGTAACGCCCAATAAACATGGCGAACCACAACCAATCGCACGGCTGGATTAACCCAGTGGTTAACCCAAACACAAGAGATTAAATACCATAATAATTTACTAAAATAAACATGCGTAATTAAAATTTTCAGGCTGTTATACCAATATACCCCTGATTCTTTATATATAATTACTAAACAATTGGTATTAAACTCCTTTAAAAAGAAGGGCATTTTAGATATCTTACATATTCTAAATATTTTTAATGTTAAAACCTCTCTTTCTCTTCTCTCTTTCTCTCTCCCAACAAGTTCGTCTTCCACACACGGTAAGCAGTTAATCTTCCAAAACAGTTTCTTATTTCTCCACACATGTTTTAGTTTTTTCTAAATTATATTATCTAAACAGTCGGCCATCTTGGCCGTATCATCTGTCTGTTTGCAAGTTGTGCTACTTTGGAAAGATGGAGAAAATCTGGCTCCCGATGCATTTCAATCATATATTCGGTCTATATGTAAGTGCTTGCTCTTTTGTTGTTGAAATCTTACTTGGTTCTTTCATGGAAGTTGGAGAATTAAAAAGAAGAACTCAAGGAAAAGAAGAATATGAGCAGACAGGAATATGTTTCTCACTTGAGAAGGTAATAAAACTTGGTTCTGTTTGTTCGTTAACGAGATTGTGATTACATTCGGTACTACATCTCATCAGTTATCCACTTCTTTGCAGGAAGAGCAGCGGATGCTCGAGGTGAGCTTCGATGTACAGAGGGGCAAAAAGGAATTGTTACACTCTCCTTGCACTCGACCTTTCTCTATAAGAACATAGAGTTTGTTTTCTCTGAAATCCCTGTTTCGGTGTGATGCTTTTGTAGGCATCATGAACATGGAAGATGACAAGCTGTTGATTCTCTGGTTGAAGGGCAATACACTCTCCAATTGTAGTGTGTATATATATATATATCAGATTATCCAAGAGATTTTATTGAAATAGCCTGGAACTATATTACACTTGCTTCTGTAGATCTGTTTTCTATTAATAAAATTTTCATTTTTATCAAAGAAAAAAGGGAATGTGCCAAGGATGTCTAAGAACATATAAACATCTGATGATAGGTCATTCTTGTTTCCAGGTGCTATATAAGATGGGAGAGTTCTTGGCAAGCACCACCAGCTTGTGCTTCTCGAAAGAAAAAATTTGTTGGAATCGAACGGAGAAGTCAAGGGTTGAACAGGAACCATGGCGCGCATTATATGGCTGAATCTCGTGTTAATGAGCAAATGCATGTCAAAGAACGAGGTATTGTTTTTTTTTTTTTTTGGGTAAGTAAAATGAGGTATTGGTTGAGTCCTTGATAAAACAAAGAATGGTTTCTAATCGAATTATTTATGCGTATATTTACAATTTATGATGGTTGAATATTCATAACTTCATGAAAGGTGCAAAATGTATATTTTTGTTGAATCCTGTACCCTTTTTGATATCCTTGAATCCATGTTTGGTTTTTTTGCATAATATGCACAGTCATCCAAATGTACATTGAGTATAATTAGACAACAAACAGATGTTACAGATGAACTTGAAGTGCAACAATCTTGATGGTTGTTTGGATGAAGTAGGTAACTCACACTTGGAAGCATATTTGATGAACCCCTTCTCCACTTGTACTCTCAACCAACTCAGGTTATATACAAATTTTCAAATCCAAATACATTTGCTCGAAATAAAATCATCTGTAATATTGTTCTATGATATTTTGGTATTACCAATTATTGAGATTTAGACCGATCCAACACGCGTAGATCAATCTAATCAACTCTCCTTGAGAGTTCTTAGATCTTGAGATTCTATGGATCAAGAGAACAAGCAAAGCAAATAAATATGGAAGAAGCAATAAAGAGAAGAACAGACAAAAATTACATGGTTCGGTGATCTTGCCTACATCCATGGAGCGCACCAATATTCCACTATCACTTCCTTGAAGGTTTTACAATCTGAGAGGGGACTTTCTCAAAGCCCTAAATTCTCTTCTGAAAAAACTCCGTGTTTTTCTCTCTCTCGTTCTTTCCCTAACTGGTAAAGGTCTAAATAGCTCACTTAATTGAAAAACAAAAGACTCGGGAGACTTAAACCCGCGATACCCGGTTGACCGGGCAAGTTGGCTGGTCGACTGGGGAGATTTCCTTCGTTACTCGGTCGACCGGCCACATGCCCGGTCGACCGGCGATCGGTCATCCTCTGCTCCAATTGCTCTTTGCCTTGTCCTGTCTCGGTCAACCAGACAATTTCCATAAACCCAACACCAATTGTGTTATGCCACATAGACACTGACAATAAACAATTACGGTGGAAGCTCGTTTTGGGTTGATTCGTGTCCAGAAAAAATCATAGTAAATATTGCAGAAGAGTTGCTTCCCATTTACTCAAATGTGCATTGGGAGGAACCCACTTCCCCACATATACTCAACCATTGAGATCATTTACCAAATTTCAATCCTAAATACGTTTGCCACATACTTGGATAATCGATCAACAACAACCAAAATAGTGATCATGCTGTGAGATGTTGGAAGTCCTTCAATGAAATCCATGCTAATATCACTCAAGATATGTAGTGACCCGGATCTGGAAAATAAAATATAATAATTGATGATTGAGTAAGTGATAAAGTTAGAAAATGAATGGGTAATTTTTTGACTTTAATAATGTAGTCTCCTAAACTATATTGAGCATTGGGACTAATTCGTAACATGGTATATGAGTTGGGATTGATTTGTAATTAATGGTTAGTTTGGGGGAGTGTAGTGTAATTAATTAAGTTTGATTTGGCTGGAATTAGTATTAGTCGTATGGAGCTTAGATTATATAGTAAGACTAGTTTAGTAATTTAATTAATAGTGAATGGTACGGAACTAATGGGCTGGAATTGGGAGTAATCGAATGCACCTAATTAGAAGCTAGGGATGATTTGGTAACTTAACATAGATTTGTTCTAGAAGGATTAGAGTTTCTAATTAGAGTTGGATTGGGATTAGTAAGAAATTGAGATTAGTTAGAATAGGATTAGAAGGTTTTTGATTGGTTAGTAAGTTAGAAGGATTTGGATTGTAAAAGGAGAGAAGTTTCTAATTGGATTGAGAAGGGGAGATTGGCTTGTACAATTGGTTTTAGAAGGGAGAAATTGGAAAGACTATAGGGGAGATTGTGTACAGCTATGGGAAGGAAGAGATTTAGGGCTTTGTGGATTTGGAGAGATCTAAGAAGATAGAAAATATGAGAGAGTGAAGGCTGCGACTAGATCTAGAGATTGAAGAAGAAGAACAAGAGGCAATTGAGGAGGAACACGTAGAATTGAGCATCGGATCTAGCGTAAGATGTAAGTTGCATTTCCTGTATAGTTCTCTTGGGATTTCATGGTCAATTACATGTTTCACATGCTTTCTATGAATTCCATGAGTTTGATTTGATTGTAATATGATTTCCATGTTAATAGATATGTTTGATCATGCTAATTAGATTCAATATGTTAAGATAGTTGTTGGAATCATGCTAGGTGGATCTAGTATGTTAATATATGTATTTGAAGCATGCTTAGTAGATCTAGTATGTTAATAGGTGTTTGAATCGTGTTAAATAGATCTAACATGTTGATAGGATTGATTTCCAGATTTGTATGAGCATATGTGATTAGATCCATGTTAGACTTGATATTAATGTTTATAAATTATTTGGATATTATTGGTTTATTGTATTATTGTTATATTGATGCATATTGATCTCTAGGGTTGTTACAAATTGAATTGGATACAAAAACAACTAGGGTTCACGAACGCAGAAAATACCCAACATAGATGGCCCTGTCGGTACCCATTGGTACACCGGTGAGCCTACCGATGGGCCCCTAGCACTGTTTTTCTGTGGACATTGTTTGGGGATTGAACCAATTGGATTAGGGACCCGACCATTGGGCTTGGGGTTGTGACCCTACACCTAATAGGATGATTGTAACTTAAGTAAGGACCATGGAATGATGTGATTGAACCTTGTTAAGATTGATTGTGTTATGGCTGATATATTGTGATTGATCGAGTATGAGGGTTATGATTATGAGAGATTGTGCATATATGATATGATTGTAATGGATTGTGCATGTGTAATAAGATTGTGATTGGTTATGCATGAATGCTTTGGAAATGATTCATGTGATGGTATCCTAAGGATTATCCGTGTGTATGGACGCACAGATAGCTTCCGAAGGGTATTATTACCGGAGATCCTACTGTTGTGATATGATTGAACTTGTTAACATTGTATGATATGTTGTACATGATGATTGTGATTGATTGTGCATGTTTGTTGGAAATGATACTTGTGATCGTGTCCTAAGGATTATTCGTGTGTATGGGCTCACGGGTAGCTTCCAAAGGGTATTATCACCGATAATCCTACTGTTTGTTTGCTGGCTCGTCCCAGCAACCGGGTAGCTATGAATTGGATTGTGAATTTGTTGTTGTGGGTAAACGTACTCTTTGAAGGCCTGTCTGGGTTAAAATTCCTAAATGCTTGTGGATTCTTTGTTGGGGGTGACCAATCCCTGGGTGTATGTCCTTAGAAATGGTTAGGGGTGACCAATCCTTGGGTGTAGATTCCCAGAAATGGTTAGGGGTGACCAATCCTTGGGGTGTAAATTCCCAAAAATGGTTAGGGGTAGACCATCATTGGTGTAAATTCCCAGAAAGATTTTGAAATAGCTACGGGTATTGAGTAGCCTGGGTAGGTTGAAAGTCCTACGGAACCACGCTGTACACGTGGGATATTGAATTATTGAGACATATTGACTATAGTGGTTGTGGATCTGGGTATTGGTGGAGCTTGTAGGTGGAACTGGCTGATGACCGGGAAGTGCATTGTTTGCATTCATTCATATCAT
>JAUPMG010285628.1:0-13728 GCA_031762675.1 Pachysandra terminalis | reverse complement strand
ATATTTTCTTTGCCCCTTTTGCACTTTTACTTCCTCTTTCTTTTTCTCTTTCGTTGTATTATCTTTGTACTCCATTCTCCTTTCTCCTCTTAATAAAATTGTTATTAATCAAAAAAAAAGGGGGAGGGAGTGAATGCAAAAGTAGAATTATAGAGGGGTGCATTGGAATCAGAAGGCTTTATGATAATTCGAGTTAAGACTTTGTAACTTTAGCACAAGTGGTAGCATGGGTGAAGCAATAGTAAGAATTTGGAATCAGGAGCTTGATAAAAGTGATTACTTCCATTATCCTGGATAAATTATTCATAGTGTGTGTGTGTGTTGCGGGGGGGGAGGGGTTGAATATTTAGAAGAATGTTGCATGTAGGCTTAAACTGGATGGCTCAAGTTGAGAGGTATTTCTAGTTATTTTATCAAGGTATTGCAAGGACAATCTTATAATATAACTATTACTCCTATGTATGGAACAAAATGTTGGGTGACAAAAGGCAACATATTCATAAGACGAGTGTTTCTGAGATGAGGATATTGAGATGGATGTATGGAATGACTAGGAAAGATGAGGTAAAGAATGAACGTCTAGAAGTAGCCTAAATAGGGAGATAAAAAGCCAATTTGGGCTCATTTAGAATGCTTCTAACTTTTGGGAATCTAGAGACTGGAGATCCTAGTTCATTTGAGATCGAGACTTCATGTTTGAAGCAGCAAGTAGCGAAACAAGAGCATACGGTTGAATCATATTCAGCATCCCACTCATAGCACAGGAATCTGATGGCTAATTTTGCTCAACTTGTCACAGCATTTCATGATCTGAACAACTGTGTAACAGAAGCATTGAAGGTTTTGAACACTGATAAACAACCTTCTCCACATGTCACCACTGAAGGGGTTGGCAAATGACCGCAATTGGTGTTGAATTCTGCTATTATCAAAGATATAACCAAGTTTGCAGAGTATATCATTCTGGCAGATGTTAATGCCATCTTTAAAAGAGAGAATCTTATGGGACGACAATGATTCGGATTAAGATTTCTACCTTCATTATGCAGCCAAAATACTCAAGAAACCATACCTAGGGATGATATGCTTCTTAAGTTTTCAAAATACAATGGCAAAAGTGGGAATGCGAAGAAGCATGTGATCCATTTCATGGACTCCCTTGGTGCCTATGCTTTCAAACAAGGCATTTACATAGTACTTGAATCTGAAGCCATAATCCTTTTCTAGGAGAAGATGGTACAAGCCTCTTCAAGATTTTTTTTCTCGTCAAGTAGAGGACCATCCCCATTGACCTTAGTGGGAGTCAGTAGAAGCCGAGTAAGGGATTTGTCGACTTTGTCAAGGGATTCCACGCAATGGCCCTGGATCAACATGAGCCGGTCAGTGAAGAATGTTTAATGCAGTTGTCAATGTTGTGAGTTGTAATTATCTCATTGAGGCGGCGACACGAACCGCATTATTAGTGAAAGCAGTGAGAGACCAAAGAGAGAAAGCAAGACAACAGCAACCTTAATGGTCCAGTCCATTGGAAAGAAGTTATGGTGAGTGCATCTCCGCAGCTGTCAAAGAAGGGCAAGTGGGAGGATCATCCTCCATTTCTATTCAGTACAAAACAAGTAAAGATGCTTGTTGACCACTTGATCCGTCTTATTGAAGTTAACGATATGCCGTTTGAAGTAGATTAAGCTAGCCTCAATTATTGCAAGTTCATCGAAACACCACCCATCCTGCATCCAAGTGTTGGTCTCTTCGACCTATATTCAACATAAGGCTGAATTTCGGAGAAATTTATTTGCCAAGCATGACTATACAACACTCGAATCCCCTTCTTAATCATAAAGAGAAGAATGTTTCAGCCATGCAACTTATGTGCATGAGTCAAAGGAAGAAGACTGACAGCAAAGCTATCATTTGTCCTCAGAGACCATATATTGTTGGATTTGACTGTACGTCAATTGTAGAATACGTCAAAATTCAGAAACTTCTTTGATGAGATGTGATTCTCAATGGGAATAAGAGGAAAGGGTACTAAAACCTTGATAGCGCAGGTAATGGAGGACCAACATCATTGCAAGCCCGTGACTGGAGGAGGAACTGGACCTATTGTTACTTTCGGGCCGGAGGACATGACCATGCTGTCTGAAGAGCATAATCTTCCATTGTATATCATGGCGAAATTCAATGGTATTGAGGTGCAACGAGACTTCTAGGATCCTCGGTCAGCCTCATTCTGCTGAGTTGTCAAAGCTATACATTTTTTCCTTTCTAAGAATGGGAGGGGATGATGAATGTGGTGAAAGGAGTTTTCAACTATTCTATGACCAAAACTGGCTTTATCAATGTGTTCATGGAGGTTGGACCCTTCAAGGCCAATGCTCGTCTTCACATCTTGGACACGAAAGCCAGTTACCATGTGATGCTAAGTCGACCATGGATACACAAGTTCTGGCTTGTGCCATCTACTTACAATCAATGCATGAAAGGAGAATGGAAGAAAGCTATGGTGAACCAATTAGCAGAAAAAATTAGAGGAGAAATATTTTGATTAATTAAACTAATTGTACATGAGTTGGGTTTTATACCCAAAGACTAAAACTAATACTATTACAATAATACCCTTTATTTCTAACATAATTAGCAGAAACAATTAGAGGAGAAATATTTTGATTAATTAAACTAATTGTACATGAGTTGGGTTTTATACCCAAAGATTAAAACTAATACTATTACAATAATGCCCTTTAACACTCCCCCTCAAGCTGGAGCAAAGATATTGATCATGCCCAGCTTGCTAAGGGAAGTTTGATGAAGAGAAGGTCCCGCAGGCTTTGTGAGGACATCTGTAGTCTGTTCGGATGATGGCACAAACTTGGGAACTATAGCACCAGATCGGACTTTCTCCCGAATGAAATGTATGTCAATCTCAATATGTTTGGTTCTCTCATGCAGAACTGAATCAGAAGCAAGAAAAATTGCATACTTGTTATCACAATAGAGTGTCGAAGGTAACCGAGCTGGAAAACCTAATTCTCCAAGAATGGAGTGAAGCCACATGATCTCACAAGTGCCTTAGGCAATAGCCCTATACTCAGCCTTTACAGAGGAACGGGAAACCACCGACTGCTTCTTACTTTTCCAGGAAAGAAGATGGTTCTCATAAAAAGAATAGATTCCAGAGGTAGATCTCCTATCAGTTTTGGACCCTGCATAGTCTGCATCAGTAAAACATGAGACATCACAAGAAATGTTCGAGTCATAAAAAAGACCAAGACCTGGACAAGACTTTAAGATATCTCAAAATGTGATAAACTGCATCCATGTGAGTGGTCCGGGATGCATGCATGAACTGACTCACCAAGCTAACAGCAAAGGCTAAATCAGGTCGGGTATTGGTTAGGTAGATAAGCCTCCCAACCAATCGCTGATAGACACACTGATCAGGCAAAAGATCACCAGATTCAGCTGACAGCTTTACATTCAGGTCCATAGGAGCAGATGCTGGTCTACATCCTATCATCCCAGTATCACTCAAGAGATCTAAGGCATACTTCCGTTGAGAGAGAAATACCACACTTAGATCGTGTAACTTCTATACCGAAAAAATACTTCAAGGCACCCAAGTCCTTGATGTCAAAGGCAGAACTAAGATCTCTCTTGACACCAGTAATCCCAACGTCATCATCTCCAGTTATGATAATATCATCAACATAAACAGATAATATCACACACTGTCCTACAGAGTTGCGCTGGAAGAAACAGGTATGATCATTATAGCATCTCGAAAAACCCATGTTGAGAACCACATCACTAAACCGGGCAAACCAAGCTCTAGGAGATTGTTTCAAACCATACAACGACTTCTTCAATAGACTAACCATGCCAGCATACTCCCTCTCAGACCGAAAACCCGGAGGAGGATCCATATAAATAGTCTCATCCAGGTCCCCATCCAAGAAGGCATTCTTAACATCCATCTGATGGAGGGGCCAGGAATGAGAAGCAACAAGAGAGATCAACAGTCGAACGGTGGTAAGTTTAGCAACAGGGACAAAGGTGGCAGTAAAATCCTTGCCAGACACCTGAGTAAAGCCCTTAGCAACAAGTTGGGCTTTAAAACGATTGACAGACCCATCGGCATTATGTTTGACACTGAACACCCATCGGCACCCCACCGTTTTCTCCCCTTAGGAAGAGGAACCAAATCTCAAGTGTGATTGGTCTGCAAAGCCCCTATTTCCTCCTGCATAGCTGCAGTCCATGCCGGACTTAAAAGAGCCTCCCCGACAGAGCGCGGGACGGAAGTGGAATCAACTGCCCCAAGAAATCCCTAAAAAGAGGCAGACAGAGCACTATACGAAATATGACGGTCAATAGGATGGTTAGTGCTACAAGATAAATTAAGACGAGCAGGAGGACGACGGTCTGGAAAGGGTACTGTCTAGGTGATAGAGAGGAGGAAGGAGAGAGAGTACCTTCATTCGGATAGGAGACCGGCAGGGGGGGCCGAGGGCGACGGCTATACCGGAGAATAAGAGGACCTGCAACAGGAGATAAAGTATCCAGAGAAGCATTACTGGCACCAGTAGGAGCAACATCACTAACGCCAGTAGGAGAATCGAAAACAGGAATAGGACTGGGGACATGTTCATTAGAAGCAGGGTGCAGGCTACATGTGGCATCAGGATTGGTAAAGAAAGGGGTAGTCTCCCCGAAAGTGACTCTAGAGAATTTATCATATGCCCAGAGGAAGGATCAAAACACCGATACCCCTTAGATTGGGAAGCATAGCCCATAAAAGCACACCGAATCGACTTATCATCAAGCCTTGTTCGAGAATGATGCCTATCTTGAACAAAACAGACACCCAAAAACCCTACGGGGAAGAGGAAACAAGGGTTTATCGGGCTGAAGAATACTAAAAGGAGAAGACCCTCCTAGGATTTTGCTAAGAACCCGGTTAATTAGGTAAGTGGATGTAAGCACTGCCATATGCCAGAAAAACTTAGGAACAGACATTCCCCGAAGAAGACAACGGGTAACATCCATAAGATGACGATTTTTGCGTTTAGCTGCCCCGTTTTGCGCAGGGGTATTAAGGACAAGTAAGCTGTTGGAGAATACCCATCTTGGACAAGTGAGCCACTAAATCATTTGCAATGTATTCCCCCATTATTAGTCCGAAGACCCCAAACTATAGTGGAGAATTGGGTTTTAACCATAGTAAGAAACTGACACGGGACATCAAACACATCAGATTTTTTCTTGAGTAAGTAAACCCAAGTACATCTAGAAAAGTTGTCAATAAAAGTGATATAATACCTGACCAGACCTAGCAGTGACCGGGGAGGGACCATGAATCAAATCAAACATAGCAGGAGCACGATGCATACGAGAAATATAAGGCTTTCGACAATGTTTCGAAAGTTCACACACATGACATTTAAATTGAGATTGTTTGCAAGCAACAGAAAAACTAGGGAATATCAAACATAAGTACTGAAAGTTGACATGGCCTAAACGGACATGCCACAAATGAATGTCTTGTGCAAAAACAGAAAAAGAAAAATCAAACACAGTCGTGGTAGCTGCTCACAGAGCATGATCAGGAGGCTAAGAAGGTGGTGGGTCCCCGAATTAGTATAGCCCATCGCGCTCATATCCCCTGCCAAAAATCCTCTTCAAAGTCCGATTCTGTTAGAAACAACGTTCAGATAAGAAAATGACAGCACAATCAAAGGATTTGGCAAGACGACTGACATACAATAGGTTAAAAGAAAGTTTGGAAACATGAAAGACAGAGGAAAGAGTAATATCAGGTGAGAGTCTTATATTCCCTTCACTACTAATAGTAGTAACGGAGCCATCAGCTAAACGTACAGATCTGTACGTAGGAGTCAAAGGTGAGGAAAAAAAGGACAACTCACCCGTCATATGATCATTCGCACCGAAGTCTAGAACCCATGAAGGAGACTCAGAGCGAACATGGAAAGCAATGGGGATACTTGAGGATAAAGTAGTAGTGGGGGCAGCTAAGAGAATGGGAGGCGCGGGAGCCGGAGCATAGCCCGGTGATACCATCAAGGCCATTTGTGCCTGAGTTCTGCCACTTGAGCAGAGAGCGAAGGAGCAAGACACTCTGAAGTCTCGACAACTGTAGCAGCTCGAGGAGGGGGTCCCATCTTCTTTTGGAACTGTATCCTCAACTCAGGGTGAAGTTTCCAGCATGTCTCCTTTACGTGCCCAGTATTACCACAGGGATGACTGACTCTCTTTCCACCAAAAGACCGAGCACTAGACGGACCCGCAGAAGTAGCGAAAGCCATTTGATCAGAAACCCCTCCAATGGTAGGTATGGATGGCTGTAGGAGTAGAAATAAGGTGCCGACGCTCCTCCTGGTCAATCATAGCAAATACATCCATCAAGGATGGCACCGAAGTCGAGTTTAGTATCTAGGTATGGAGTTACTCAAACTCAGGCTTAAGCCCCATAAGAAATGCATAAGTATGGAGGCGATTCATCTTCTTGACAGCCACAGATGCCATCGTCTCAAAGTCACTGACTGGATTGTACTGAGCCATCTAATCCCAACGAGTCTGTAAGCATCTAAAAAACTGAGACAGTCAAACCAAGGCTCTCCTGAGTGGCACGAGCGACCTCCTGAAACAACTCAAAAAACCGAGCCTCATTCCGGGAATGAGCATACATCGCAGTCAAGGCCGTCCAGAGCATAGTGTTAAGGATCATCCGATCCTGAGTTGGATCGTCCGATCCAACTCGGGATCGGAAGGGGACGATCCCCGAGTCGGTTCCGATCCGAGAAGAACCAAAAAAAATTGGATCGTCCGATTCCCGGTCCGGGTCGAGCGATCCAGACCGAGATCGGACGATCCATGAATTTTTTTTTTTTTTTAAAATTAAATGTGGTCGTTCGTCTCGGCCGATCCCAAGTTGGATCGCCGATCCAACTCGGGATCGGCCGAGAACGATCCCGAGCCCGGAACCGAGTTTAAACACTATGGTCCAGAGACTATCAACATATTAAAAATATGCGGTTCCATAGATCCGTATATCCAACTCAAGTTTAGGCAGTTGTGAATATCCCATTGATCCGCCTTGGGATCGTTATTAGCTGGACGTGAAGCTTTTCCCAAAAGCCAAGCAGACTTACTGCGCCAACAATAAACAACTTCAAGGAGCGAGACCAAGCAGCAAAATTGCGTCCATTCAACAGGATACTAGTAACTCTCCCACCGGATACGGGAGGTCCAAATCAGAACGGGCACCGGAAGATTCTGCCATAGAGAATCGAAAAAAAAAAAAAATTCCGATGGAGAGGAAAAAGGGAAAACAGAGGTTACAAAAACCTTCTAGGTCATCAACAAGTCACAAAGTGACCAAAGGATAAAACTCTAGGTTTGCTCAAAATAGCAAAAAACAAACAAACCTAGGGCATCCCACAAACGAACGAGAGAAGAAGAGGCAACTGTCGCGCGCTAGAGGGAAGGAGAAGAGGGGGCGGTGGGCGGCGGTGGTGTGGCGCGTGAGAGAGGAGGTGGACGGCGGTGGTGGTGTAGGGTGGGTTAGGGTTAGGGTTTGACTTTGATACCAAATTAGCAGAAAAAATTAGAGGAGAAATATTTTGATTAATTAAACTAATTGTACATGAGTTGGGTTTTATACCGAAAGACTAAAACTAATACTATTACAATTATACCCTTTATTTCTAACATAATTAGCAGAAAAAATTAGAGAAATATTTTGATTAATTAAACTAATTGTACATGAGTTGGGTTTCATACCCAAAGACTAAAACTAATACTATTACAATAATACCCTTTTTTCTAACAGAACCCGCTCAGGCATGTAATGACCCGTACACTTTTGCACACGTGGCACACACTCACAAGGTACACGTGGCACATATCTAAGTTTATTTTCATGTGTGATAATTGATCCATGAGTATGATTGTATGCCTTTTTGAATTCTGAGATGATCGGTGTTTTTGGATTTCAAATCGCATGGCTGGATTGTATTTAATTCGCATTTTTGTGTGATGATGCGTGTATGCTTGATGGGCGAGCATGCACCATATCATGTTTTGCTACTTTAAGTAATTTTGGTTTAACCGGTGGTTTAGTTTGGTTTATAGGGGTGGCCTTTGGTTGGACCGGTGGTTGGCCCAGAGAACCAAGGCCTACTCTATAAATATGAGGGGTTGAGTCCTGGTCTAATTAGACTCAAATTAGAAATTTTTTATTATTAAGTGTCGTAGAGATTTCTGGAGAAGAACAGAACGAGAGTTCCTGCAAGACTTTGCAGAGATTCGATCGTGGTGTTTTCGTTCTTCGTCGGATCGTCTTCGTCCGAGAAGCAATTGTTCGTGATTTCGGAAGGCATTAAGCCTCATTTATTTCTGAAATCTTTCTGAGATCGTTTTGAGGTAGGTGTCTTACGGCCAATAAGTTTTATTACATCGTTTGATATTAGGTTGTTAGATTTGGCTTTGATTTGTATTCGATGGGTACGATCGTATGAGAGTATGAGTTTTCAATCTACTATATATATATATATATATATATATATACACACACACACACACACATATATATATATGTATATGTGCGTGTGCGTGTTTGTACGCCCTAATGAGAAAATGGGTCTGTCTAGATTATATATATACATATGCGTATATGTACGGCCTAATGAGAGAATGGGTTTGTCGATTTAAATAAATTGGTCAAAAATATAATCAAACTTTTGATATATATATATATATATAAAATGTTTGATTATATTTTTGACCACTTTATTTAAATCGACAAATCCATTCTCTCATTAGGCCGTACATACATACATTATATATATAGATAATCTAGTAATCGACAAACCCATTCTCTCATTAGATCTTACATACACGCATATATATAATTAGTAGATTGAAAATTCATATTCTCATACGATTGTACCGATCGAATACAAATCAAAACCAAATCTAACAACCTAATATGAAAGGGTGTAAAGAAATTAATTGGTCGTAAGACACCTAGCTCAAAACGATCTCAGAAAAATTCCAGAAAATTACAAGGCTAACGCCTTCCGAAATCACGAGCAATTGCTTCTTGAACAAAGATGATCCGATGTAGAACGAAGATACCACGATCGAATCTCGGCAAAGTCCTTTAAGAACTCTTGTTCTGTTCTTCTTCTCCAGAAATCTCTATGACACTTAATAATCAAAAATCCCTAATTTGAGTCAAATTAGGGTTTTTAACTAGACCAGGACTCAACCCCTCATATTTATAAAGTAGGCCTTGGTTCTCCAGTTCAATCACTTATCCAACCACGGTCAAATCCTATAAACCACACTAAACCACTGGTTAAACCAAAATTACCTAAAGTTTCAAAACATGAAATAGTACATGCTCGCCCATACAAGCATATACACATCATCACACGAAAATGCGAATAAAATACAATCCAACCATGCGATTTAAAATCAGAAAACACCGATCATCTCAAAATTCAAAAAGGCATGTAGTCATACTCATAGATCAAATATCACACATGATAATAAACACAAATATGTACCTTGTGAGTGTGTGCCACGTGTGCAAAAGTATACGAGTCACTACAATCCACCCTCATGAGAATTTCATCCCCGAAATTAACTCACCTAAGAAGCGAACAAGAAAGGAAATTTGAGTCTGATCTCATCCTTGCGCTCCCCCTCCCAAGAAGCCTCGCAAACATCATAATGACCCTAGTGTACCTTCACCAAAGAAATAGTCGTAGAACGTAAGACTTGCTCCTTCCAGTCCAAGATAGCCACGAACGACTCAACATATGTAGGATCCTCCTCGATCTGCACCGACTGCCAATCTATGACATGAGATGGATCTGGCTCATATTTCCGCAACAAAGAAATGTGAAACGCGTTTTGAACTACAGGCAACTGAGGTGGCAAGGATAAAAGATATGCTACTGCCCCAACTCTGGCCGAAATCACAAACGGTCCCATAAACCTCGGAGTTAGCTTCCCCTTCTTGCCGAATCTCATGATGCCACGCAGTGGAGAAACCTTCAAGAAGGCAATATCTCCAGCAACAAACTCAAGCATTCTCCTATGCTTATCATCGTACGACTTCTAACGACTCTGGGCAACCTTCAATCTCTCTCTAATCA
This sequence comes from Pachysandra terminalis, assembly GCA_031762675.1. NCBI lineage: Eukaryota > Viridiplantae > Streptophyta > Magnoliopsida > Buxales > Buxaceae > Pachysandra > Pachysandra terminalis. Next base: position 3,544 of record JAUPMG010285628.1, on the reverse strand, counting down.
GCTTCACCATTTCTGTCATTTCCAAAACGACTTTAGGACCCAAAACAGAAGACTCACCAATCTCATCCCAACATACCGACGATCTGCAAGATCTATCATACAAAGATTTAAATGGTACCATCCTGATGCTCGACTGAAAACTGTTATTGTAAGCGAACTCAACTAACGGTAAGTGCTCCTCCCAACTGCCCCTGAAATCAAGACCACAAGCTCTCAGCATATCCTCGAGAATCTGATTCACCCGTTTCGTCTGACCGTCGATTTGCGGATGAAACATTGTGTTGAAATCAAGATGTGTACCCCTCGCTTTGTGCTTCTAGAATTGGCAAGTAAATCTGGAATCCCTGTCAGACACAATAGTAACTGGAACACCATGCAATTGGACGATCTCCTTGATGTAAAGTCTGCATAACTCCTCCATGGAAGCCACAATCCGAATAGCTAAAAAGTGAGCAACCTTAGTCAACTGATCCACAATCACCCAAATGGTATCAGAGCCGAGGACGACTCTGCCTATTGGTGGGGGAGATTGTGGGGTCCAGTGTCCAGGCTGGCATGTCCTTGTGGGCAGGTCCAAGCGTGATTGGCAGACTACGGGAATGCTGGCAGGCTGGTCTGGCACGCCAGGTGTCCCACATCGGTAGCGGACTAGTCCAAGATTCGGTCTATAAGGGGGGGCTTGGCATTCATTGTAGACGAAGCTGCGAGATCTGTAGACCAAAGCGGACAATACTGTAGAGTGGGTGGGGGTCATTACAAGGAAAACAAGTTCAATGTTACACAAGCAGAGTATTACTAGTTTGATGTTGGAGGAGCTATAGTAACATCCTTGGTATGTGCTATCCCCCTGCCAGGTGGGAAGACATGCAAAAAGGCAACGAGTATTTCAGAACCACAAATTTTGAAGAGAAAGCCGAGGATCACTCGTTCTTCGAAAAAAGGCAACGGCAAAGCATCACCATCATCCGATATCTACTACTGTTGTACCAAAGTGAGAATGCCCAAATGGGCGATATGTATACTGCTTTTGACGATGTGTAGAGCCCCTTGACCTCGAAGCCGAGAGGATTTTCTCACCCCAGGATGTAGGAAGTTGATGTGTTACCGAAGAAAAAGAGGTCAAAGACGCACTGTAGACAATGCAAGACCATAATCAGTTGATAAATAAGGTGTTGGAGATAGTTAACTTGGGAATGGAAACCATTTGAAGTCCTGCATGAGATTCTTTTGAAACAAAAATGTCAATTTATTTTTATTATTAAATGAAAATGCACAGCTTTTTCTGCGATAGAATCCAGTAGAAAGGAAGAATGAATGAAATATAAGTCGTGAAGAGTTAGGAAGTTGATACTTGTTTTCTCCTTTTCTTGGTAGTGCTCATTTACAGTTTGTGGGAATGGAGCACCGAACCTTCCTTCTATGAGGGGATACCTTAGACCACTTTAACACTGAGTGGTTCCTGTAGAAGTTTGTAACCAGTCTGATAGGTTATTTGCAGAAGTAGGAACGAACAAAGGAAGGCAAAATAAAATGAGAAGATTTTGTGAGGTGTATCAATATCAAGGCAACATACATTTGAGTGGACAGTATGCTCTCGGGTCTATCTGAAACAGTGATACCAAGAAGAACTATTTGATCCACAGTCTCAGTTCAGTTTCACTAATTTGAAGGGAACATACATCGTTAATAATTCAATAGAAAAAGTGTACACTAATGTCTTAAAATGGGGCCCTTTTGTTTGTGTTTACAAGTTTATATCAAGCAGACTTCACATAACTTAAAACCACTTAAATGTTTCCTTTAGTAAAACTTTTGGCACCTCCGGACGGCATTAGAAGGCGGATATCTGAGAGTTAGGAAGAACTCTGCAAACTTCTTCTGAGAATGAAGAATTTATAGAGAACAGACGTGTAGCAGTCAAATATCCTTCTTAATATGCATTGAGCACTATAATTAAATAAGTTTGTGGTTTGAAAAACCTCATGACATCTGGAATTGCAAAATGATCCTTACTCTAACTGAAAAGACAACAATTCGATAAGGCTTTATCTGATATAAAATTATAATCATGTATATATATATTTGCAAGAAAAATTTCATGTACTTGATGGGCTTTTTTTTCCCTCCTTTTGCTTGCTTGTTTGTAGTATTTTGTTTTTCTTTCGAACCTTAAAACAATATGCTTATTAAGATTTGTAATCTCTCCACCCTAGACCACTGGCTTTTTCTAAAAATTACCTTTCCAAATCACAAACGACTTGGAAGAATTGAGGAATGTACTTGAGATTGCTTAACTTAGAATGATTGGGTGCATCCCTCCCACTAGAAAGCCTTTTATAAAACCGGTCTCCTTCATCATCTTGATAATTATACTCAAAGCTTCTGTAACAACAATAACAAGAAAGGGAAACGACGGATCTCCTTGTTTGGTACTCCTTGAAGACGAAAAGAAACTATTAGACACACCATTGACCAATATATACAAGTTTATAGTTGATATTATAGGCTTTCATCCATGTGCATCACCTATTCCCAAAACCCATTTTTCGGAACAAGTGGAGCTGCAAGCTCTAACAAAACCGGTCATATGCCTTTTCCATATCAATTTTGCACAGTACCCATGGACATCTGCTCCTCAATTAATCCAAACATTCATTAACAATGTATCCAATATCTGCTTCCCTTTCACAAATGTACTCTAGTTTGAAGAAATCACCCCTTAAGAGTAGTTTTTTTTTATTTAATTTTATTTTTAATCTGTTGGCCTAGTTTTAGATGGAATTCATAAACACTGCCTACCAAATTGGTCATCAAGTAGTCCATCTTAGTGTCATCTCCCACTTTAAGAGATGAGAGTGATGAATGTTGCATCAGTGGATTTCTCAAATTTTGACTTTGCATGAAACTCCTTTGAAGCCTTCATGAAATTTAAACTTCAAACTGTTCCCATTACCTGCTGAAATGAGTCGTATAGAAAGGTGATTAAACTTGTGTACATTCACCATTTCGTGGAAGAACTTAAAAGTAATTTTTTATCACCATCCTTCAACTACGATGCCTTAAAATTGTCTCCTATTTATCTGCTCAATCCCAGAAAGCTTTTTGTAGTGTTCTTTGAGGTTCTCTCTCTTGCATCTTTCCCCATTTGGAAGTTTGCTACGTTCTTCCTTTCGTCATACCTCCTAATCTCCTCCATCACCAACTTAATTTTTTATTTAACCTTTCAAAATGCTCGTTCCAAACTTTCACCTCTTATTTCAATGCCTTCAATTTTCTGCATAAAAGGAAACTTGGGATTCCAAAAAGGAGAAACTCCCCCATCACTCATCTATCTTCACAAATTCTGACCACATATTGTTGGCTTTAAATGAACTTCCCCTATTAGACTGGAACCTGTAGTTCTGTACAACCAATAGGACTGGACAATTGTCTAATAGTGGCCTTGGAATGATTGCTCAAAAACTTATTCCCACCCAGCGGAAACAAGATACCTATCGTCATGAGAAAGTGCCAACTTCTCCATTTTGTTTGTACAAGTTCCCCC
>JAUPMG010285607.1:0-32226 GCA_031762675.1 Pachysandra terminalis | reverse complement strand
AGTAAAGCAGGGTTTGTCGAGGGAAGAATAAGATTCTCTTTCTCTCGGGTGCCCAGAAGGCAGTATGCCGTGGGAACATAAGTCTTTAGTCCTTTGAGATTTCAGAAAGGAAGAAAGAACGTGTTTGTTGGGTTTGGGACACATAGCGTCCCCCCATAAGCTGGAATTCAAAAAGATAGCTTCCTTGAGAAGCTATTACCTTTTTCTGGTGATAAGAAAGGTTAGAGATCTCTCCGACGTTTCAAATCTTGCTTTTCACCAAAACGGTATAATCACCGTATGCAGCTGCTGACAGTTGACACGTGAAGGGGACGGCTGTACAATCGTTTCAGCTTTATTGAATAATTCAGTATATACAGTTAAATCAAAAACGCGTACACACGCTCATATTCGAACACCGCATGTAAAATAGAATTAAATTAACCCGCCTGATAACAGTATCAAGTAATCCGAGTATCAAGTAATCCTAATTACAAATCTAGGTGTTGTCCTACTGACATAATCATCTTGTACGGGTTTAGTAAGAAAGCTAGAAGGGCGAGAAGACCAAAGGCAGGAGAACCCTACTAATGTAGAAAAAGTCATCCATAAAGCAAAAAACTCACAGCAATCACAAAGTAAGATCTTTTTATTGTAGAAAAATGAAGGAAAAACATACCAAACCTTATCTTCAGCACCAAAATAAAATCTAAAGAGAATCCTAATTTTCTTTAAATCTTTCTTTTATCTTCCTTATTCACCCAATGCGTAAAATCCCAAATTAAATCCACTTGAGTATTTTTATTTTTAAATGTGAGCACTAAAAGGTCCTATTTGGTATAGCTTCCAAAGGGCCAGGAAGCCCTTCCTCGACCCCAAAAGTCTTCTCAAGTAATGCTTGAGGTGTTTGGTAGCACTTCTGAAAACAGTTTTAGATGGAAGTATATCTTTAAGAAGTCCATTTTGGTGAAGGAGTGGAATTGCTTTCAAAAATAGCGTTTGCGGGATGCAGTTAACAGTGACTTAAATCTAATTAAAATTTTTAAAACAATAAAATTACCCTTAAAAAATCTTATTCATTCTTTAAAAAAATAAAAATATACATCAAACCTAAAATTAACTACAAGAGAATCCTTCTACATAATTTTAATTTTTTCTCACCAAACATAATTTTTAACCAACGACTAATCTTCAAATCCTTTTTTCAGAAAGCCCTTCATATTGTAGGAAGCATCATCAAACGAGTCGCAAGTGCTCTCTAGCTTAGATTGATGTGATCATGAGACCCACACCTGTAAAATCAACACGTCCTATGGTGATTGGTGTTAAGGTACGTACAAAATACCCCGTCGGGGCATAAATACTTTTTTCCAATAAAAATCTTCAAATTGAAAGAAATCGTTTGTTCGAACAAATCGTTAGCGATCTCTCTTCAGAGTTTTGATCTGAGTCATCTGACTGAGTTAGAACTGAACTCAGATCACTCCAATGGATCTACATCAAGACATTCTCTTCTTTATACGAACAAGCTCACGTTGTTCTTGTCGGACATTACTGAGCTCGTTTGCAGGTTTCCATTGCTAGATTTACTTTAATCTCCAAATGGCCCCAATTCATGTTTTTTCCCTCTTTTAATGGCTTTTTTAGGTTTTGGTTTCTAAGAGAGGCAACAATTATGTTCCATATTGGCATATTATTTGCTTGATCAGTTATTATAAAGGGGAGATTTTGGGTTTTTTAATTGATTGTTATCAATGAATCGTGTTACATGTGTAGGTATTGAAAACGTTTGATCCGGGATGAAGTTTAATCTCGTGCAAGGGTTTCTTCTGAGGTTTGTTTTCTTACTTCATTGAGCTGGTTTGTTGAATTGAATTATGTTTTACGCTTTTTCGTACTTATGATCTGTTTGTTTCATCCTGAGCAATTCTTTTATTGTTATAGCAATTTTTCGTTATTGTTTTTGTTACAATTGTATTCTATTCGAGCTAAAGGGCAAATTTATAAGATAGCTATGAACCTCTTATCTTGTACAGAGTAGAATGTTAGGTAACAAAGGAGCAACATATTTATAGGATTAGCGTAACTGAGATGAGGATGTTGAGATGAACGTGTCAAACGACTAAGAAAAAAATTAAGCATATCCGAGAGAATCTAGTAGTAGTCTCAGCAAGAAATTAACATGAAAAGGTTAAGATTTTTTATTTTATTTTTTGTTTGTAACGTGGAACCCCCGACCCCACTTACTGGGGACGGGGTAAACCTGGATACATCACCACACCAACAAGGACCATATATTAGGTAAGCCCGGTGACTCGAACCTGGGACCTCCAGTTCCTGAGCTGGAGAGCCTGCTAGTTGAGCTAACCCGTGTGGGTTAAAAAAAATAAGTACTAATAAACAAATTGATCTAAGGAGGCACTAATGTCTTAGGAGGCACTTGTGAGAAGATGTGAGAGTATGCATATTGACAAATCTAAAAGGGCTAGAGGAAGACCGAAAAAGGACATGGATGGATTTAGTCAAATTTGAATACAAATAATCTGATTGATGATATGGCTTTTGATAAATTGGGATGACAGGACAAGAGTCGTGTTGCTGATCCCCAATTGGTTGGGATAAGGCATTTTTGTTGATGTCAGTCAATTCCATTGTATTTCTATTTGTCTTAGTGTGGGAGTTGTTAGATTAGAATGTCTTTTGAAGGGTTTCCGTCTTCTACTGCCATATAAACAATATCTAAACAATTTATGATGAAGATACACTTTTTTGTTTCCTGCAAATATGCTTTTCTGTCTGTGGGAACATGACGTAATTGGAGCTGTAGATTGACTCCAATCCTGGTTGTATATTTATCAATTTATTAACATTTTATATCTAATTATGCTTGAATACTTGTATGAATCTATTCAGGTGTGGATGCGTGGGATATGCTTTAATACTCCATAGCATTCTTTAAACCCTTTGCCACCATCATACTTTGAATTGTAGATGCATTAATATATATCGGGTGCATGCTATGATTTTTTAACACTGTTTTCTTTCATATGTTCTTGACATTCATGCAATTGTGTTTTGTTGTTGAGAAATTGTGGTTAATTTTTATCCCACTTGAATTCTTTCATCATGCTTTAGTTTGTAATGGAACCATTATTTATAGGTTATATCTCAGCTACTCATAGTGTTTAAACTCAGTATCGGATCGGAGATTGGCCCGGTCCGATACCAAGTTGGATTGCCAATCCAAATCTGGATTGGCCAATCCAAACATGGCTCAATTATTTATTTATTTATTTTTTAAAATCATAAAATTTATTAGGGCCGATCTGACTCTGTCCGAAAACGAGTCAGAAAACTTCAGCAATTTTCGGGATTGGCTTGGGACCATGGCTCGTACCAAGCCAATCCCGAGTTGTATCAGCCGATCCCACTCGGGATTGGCCAATACTAACACTATGCAGCTACTAGCAAGGAAACTAGTTTTATTGGATGGTTATAGAAGCTACAAATTGCAGGTAGAGTAAAATTTGGCATTGTTGTACTACCATATGGTGCTGGGAAATCTCTAGCTGGTGTTTCTGCCACCTGCCACATACGAACAAGCTATTTTTGTTTGGCGACAAGTGCTGTTTCTGTGCATCAATGGGCTTTTCAGTTCAAGCTAGCTTCTGCAGTCTACTATACGGATGATCAAATATTTCATTTCACATCCGAGAGCAAAGAAGGAGTCAGGGGTAATGCTGGTATAGTTATGACCACACATGATATGTTTGATTTTGGTGGTAAACGATCTGACGAATCTAAGAAAATTATCAAAGAAATAAGAAATAGAGAATGGAGATTGCTTCTTACGGGTGGGGTAAGTTTGAATTTCAGAGCTTTGTAAACTGAAACTCATTTGCAACTTCATTCTTCGTCTTTATTTGCTCAAAAATTGCGTGGTTCCAAATTGCAGCAACAGTTATGAGAGGATGAATATATAACAGATGAAGCAAACTGATTTGATTTGGTAGAAGGTGGATTTTTTGGTAATGTAGAGTGCACTGAAGTATGGTGTCTGATAACGAAGGTGTTCTTTGCTGAATATGTGAAGAAAGAAAAGTTTAAAAAAAAAAAAAAAAGGGTCTGCTTTTTCATCTATGATATAAACTCTGTAGTCATGAATTTCTTATGACTATTTCATTTTTTCTGAATATGTTTTTGTTATTCATGCAAATGTATTTGTCATGTGTCAATTCATTCTATAATTATTATACTTTTCCTCAATGCCCTTATTGGTCAGTCCTGCCCCTCTGCTTTTAGGCTCCATCTGTTTTTATGTAGAAGGTTTTATGGTAGGAAAAAAAGTTTATGCCTTGCAATGAAACAAAGGAGGACATATTGATGACAACTGTTTTAATCATGGATCCACTTGTCAAGTTCACTTTGTATAACCTCTTTGGTTGGTTGCAAACATAGATGTTTTTTCCCATTATAGTGATTAAGGACCCTTATTTGGGTTTTAAGGGAAGTGACACCAAAATGCATCCTTCTTGGCATCCCCTAATGTTTGATTAATCATTTTCGTTAGCTTTCAATTTTCACTTTAATCTTCTTTATCGTATAATTATAATTGTCCAACTTTTTAGTTATTTATATGTGGCTATGTTCTTATCCAAATACCATTAATTTGGTACTAAATGATGTTCTAGTTTTTCAGAAATTATTTTTGTTCTCTCTAAATCATATTATCTTTTGTGAGATTCATGAATGTAGAAATTCTCAGCCCATATCTTCAAATTAAAGGATCTTACAATATTACTATACTTTTAATTCACTGTTATGTTTTTATTTTTAAATTATTCAAATATAGGATGTGTCCTGAGATGGATGTATGGGAAGACTATAAAAGGTGAGGAATAAACATATCAAAGAGTATCTAGGTGATGCCGAATAGGAGATAAGATAAAAGTAAGTATCAAGTAGGTTAAGATGGTTTAGGCATATAAAGTGAATACCCAGGGAGGCAGTTGTGAGAAGATGGGAAGGTACACATTGAAGGATCTGAGAGCAAGGGGAAGACCAAAAAGAATCTGTATATGTGTGTGGTAATGTGGATTTCATGTGGCATATGACTTGGTGAATCCCACTTGTATGCGTGTACTTCCTCAAGATCTCATATCATATACCCAGTTTTAGGCCCAAATATATTTCCAAAATGACAAAGTTCATCTTATAAATCTAATGCATTTCTTGCACAGGAACATAAAAAAAATATTAAAAATTTGGGCACTTATTACATGTGATGAAATCCATTATTCATGTATTAATGGGGCTTACTGGATAATTTTCTAGGTAGTCTATCCAGCAGGTCCCGTATCGTGGACAAATAAATATTAATGCAAACTACCTACAGGTGATTACAAGCGTGCCTCCACCTGATTTGGGAACTGACCTGAGCCATCACTGGCTTGATGAGCAACTGTCACTTCTTGGAGAAGTTTTTCCCTTGTTTCTGTTTAAACTCTAATTCGTGTGCAATTGTTAAAACTAAAACTATAGTAGATAATTGAATGTTAGGTTCTAAGTGCAGGTGATTATGCGGTTGGTTCAGAGCAATTAGAGGAAGATGCAGATGGCATTGCCTTCCAAAAGGCTTGCTGCTATGTGGGATCAATGAGTGCCATGTCTGGTACAAGTCGGATGATTTACATAGAATACAAGGTATAACAATCCTATATGTTTCTTCACTATGCAAAATGTGACTTCATATACCTTCTGTTTAATACCACCAAGACTGGAGGTTATATTTTTTTAATTATTATTTTTTTTATATTTTATTTATTTATTACAGTCCGTTGCACCTTTCTTTGACTGTTCTAATTTATTAATCTTGTGCAGCGCTGGAAGGACCAAACATCATGGATTCAGTCCAAGGATTTATCTAAAAGCATGTCTTGTTAGAAGGCGGGGAAAGACGTTGAAGGGTTAGTTTCTCACCATGAAATGCCAAGGCAAGTGGGCATTTATATACGTTCTTCAGATTGCCAGAATAGGCTTGTTACTGATCGGTAAAAATGGATTACCAAACGAGGCGGCAAGTTATTGGAAGCTGAATATCCAGGTACGGCTCGAGTTCTTTTTTAAGAGAGCAATATTAAGCCCTGATCCCTTACCATGATAGATTATTAAGAAAGTGCTACCAAAATATTTTTGTCTTTTTTGGCAATTCTGGATGTGATTGTTATTGTAGCATCTGAATTCCTATGCTCAAACTGTTTAGGAAAAGAATGAGGAAAATTGGACAATTATGTTTGTGTGATGGTTTGAATGAATCTTTCATGATCTGCTCAGCTTTTATTAGAACTTTAATAGGCCCAGCCGTGGCCCAACCCTAAAAAAAATGAAATTCAAGTTCATCAAGCATAAGAATTAAGGCATTGGCCTAGGCCTGAGACCTAAAGAGGTCTTACCATGGGAAGGATCTTCGGCAAGGTTCGCAATGTCAATGTCACAAGACATCGCATGGCCATGTTGTGCTACATGTCGAGACATCTGAGGGGAAAATGGGACATGTGGGAAAATTTGAGGAAAATCTAAGGTTTTTGATGGAATTTTGATTCTAACTTCTAGATGAGCATAATTGAGACTTAAATACACTTAAATACATCAAAATATGCAAAAAAAAAAAAACAAAACAAAAACCCGACACTCCTTTAATAAAGACCATTAGTTAAAAGGGGTTACATGCTGATGTTGTCGAGCCCTCAGCTCAATTGTACAAAAGGTAATACTAAATCCAATTAAGTAACAAGTATATATAAAGTAGAGCTACTCATTTTTTTTTTATTAATTTTAATATATTTTATAATATTTAATATTTTCTTTGATTTACAAATCATAATGCAATGAATAGAAGAGATATGGCCGACACGTGCGATGTGTCACGACAATAATGTTGGTGAAAAATCACGTATATAACCGTAGATTTGAGAAAAACCTACACTTAGAGAGAAGAATGTATTATATGGAGATGTCTCACAAAATGTGTGATATCTCACCAAAACAAGCCTTAAATAAAAGTGATAGTTGACATGTGTGACACGTGAGCCTTAAAATTTTTTTTTTACCTCATGTCTCGCAACATCTTGTGATATCTTGAGACATGTTATGCAATATGTGGGCATTTAATTTTTTTTTTTTTACCTCGTATCTTGTGACATCTTGCGAATTCTCTCGTGACATGAGAAATTTTGGAAAATCTAACGATTTCGCACAGATGTCGTGTCTGACTCCTCAAGAAATATTGATATATCGACGACAATGCAAACACTAATCTTTGGTTAATTGAGGGGGGTTTCGGTTGATCTGGATTGTAATAACAGCCAGCAAGATCGTCCATACAAATTGACCCCAAGAATTGTATATACCATAACAAATAACCCGGTGCTGGGTTTGAAGTTAAGAATGAAGAACTAAGTCTTCTTTTTTGGTAATGAAGAACTAACACTGTCACCATCTACGATGTCAGAGCCATTGATTAGAAGCAGTTGGTGTACACAATAAGCACTGGCTGGTGGGAAGACATGAGTAGAAATCACCTTCTGAAGGGCCCACAGACACTTCGTAGTGAGACAGAGAATAGATTCCCCACACGTTGGGTGCAACTTAAACAACTTTTCACTTGCAAATGACCTAAGAAATAGAGGGTTTGACTGCTTTGGGACAAACCAAGCTCCTTGGCTCCTACTAAGTGCACTTGATTTAGAAAGCTTTTTGTTCTTCTAAGGAGTAATTAAGCCTATGCTTAGGCAGAAGAAAAAGGCTATAGATTCACTTAAATACTGCTCTCACTATCTCAAAATTCAGCACTGGATGATCAGAAAAGGGGTTTCCCAGCAAACTACAACACTTTCCAGCTTGACAAAGACAACAACCTGAGTAGTGGTGGAGACATACTCAAATTTTTAACTAATATGCAGTCAAGGAAGACCAGTGCACTATAGACAGAGTAGAAGCTCATGAATACATTTACTGTACAAAACTAAGAATGATTCTTTATGAAAAAAAGAAAATAAATTCATTATAGGGACAATGGGTTGGTTAAGAACCCTTAATAATGTAAGGAGATATTTATCAGCTCTTCAAACAATGTATTTGTCTTCAAATTCTGTGATCTCAATCATTCAATTGGTTTATTTTATTTATTTTGGATAATGTGGAACTCCGACCCTACTTTGTAGGGACAGGGAAAACCCTAGATACATGATCCCACCTACAAAGACTATATATATCAGGTAAGCTCAGAGACTCGAACTGGGACCTCCAGTTCCTAAGTTAGAGAGCCTACCAATTCAGCTAACCGTGTGGGCCATATACACACATATGCACAATAGCCATTTCAGTAATTTTGTTTATTGTTTACGAAGTTCTCAGTTTTTTTCCTTCTGTTTTAAACTAACCAATGATGTATCTCTGTGAATTATTGTCTTTCCAAGTTTTCTGAATGGATCTTAAGAAACAGTATGATCAGTCTATATAACAATCATGAACATTCGTGCACGTACATATATAATATCATCAAATAATTGATTAATATAATCCAAATAACTTAAAAAGAAAAAAGTGAAGAACATGGCATTTTCGATGACCAGACATAAACACCCTTTTAGACTGAACAACAAAGAGACTTGTGGAGAGTGGAGACAACTTTTCGTTCAACCATTTTCATCTCACCAATCATCTGTTGCAGTGCAATGATAGGAGATTGAAGGTTCTTAAATACTAATTTATACTATTCTGGTCAAAAAAGAGTCTTGAGACTCATGGTTTGTTGGATGCTTAATTAATCAATTAATTAAGCTATCTTCTGTTTTTTTGCTCTCCCCATTGACTGAGTGTTGGCTTCTCACTTTTCATTTCAATTTTTTATTGCTAGAATATGTTTCTTCTTTTAGTGATTAACATGTACGGTACCATAAACAAAAAAGGTTAATTCACATTGAAATGTTTGCATTATCGACAAAGCTATATATTCGGTCTTCGTAATCCTTACCAGATCCTTTGTTGTTCTTGGGGTTTCACCAGCATTTGTGATAAGTACTTGCCTATTATAGGTTGTAATTCAAAGCATGGAAACTAGGTCTTTCTAGGGCTATTTGAATTCAGAAATGTTTCAAGCTTTTTCATAAAGGGAACTACTGCTGCAATTATGTTGATAGCTGATTGAAGGTGCTTAGCATGCTTTATATCAAAAGCATCTCCTTAGAACTCTTCTAAAGTTTTCTTGGATATATTCTTTGTTGGGGTTTTATCCTACTCTGAGCTCAATAAGTTTAGATAATTTATGTACTATCACTAGCCTTGAAGACTCCATGATTGATCTTTACTCATAAAATAGAGGTTATGAATAATCTTGTAACTTTAAGTATTTCTCCAACTCAAGAATCGGAGATCCTAAGTTTAAGTCCTTAGGCTTACCTGATATATGGTCCTTGTGGGTAGGGTCATGTATCCTGTCCCCGCTAAGTGAGGGTGGAGGTTCCACAAAATCCTAAATGGATTCTTCTAACCATCTCCATTAATCCAGCCTAATCAATAAGAGTGTGTATTAACCTACCAAATGTTGCCTTCCCCACTTCTTCCTTTTTCTTTGAATTGGTTAGCGCAATTACTATAGCAGGAAATATGAAATTTTCAATTTTCAATTTTTATAGTTAAATACATTTTGTTGTTTGAGAACCATAAAATCAATTTGTTAATAAGATAACTTAAATCAATCCAAAAAATGGTGTCTTCGCACGTGCGAAAACGAAAGTGCTGGCACGTCAGTCCTCGATCCTCGTTTCCTTTTTAATCGTAAAGAATTATCATTAATGATGATTAGACCATCTGAGTTTTGACTTGGATGATCTTGGCTTATGAGATTTGATTAAATGTCTCCTACATCCTTATTGGAGTGAATTTGACACATCAACAAAATAATCTGACCAAGTGACAGGTCTAATCTTTCTAAAAAAAAGTTATCCTTTCTTTTTTTTTTTTTTTTTATACAAAGGTGGAAGAATCTCACAAAGCAGCCGACCCAATCAGACACGCTTTAGGCCACCATTCAATGGTTTGCTTTGTACACGTGTCATCCATGGATGGGATCCATCCAACAAGGATTTCTTTTACGTCAATGCATCTGATAGTGTTGATATGGTAGGTTAATTTAACCCCACTTTACACGCGGCGCTTTCTTAAAAGCACGTGTATGCGTTTTGGGTATAGTTGCACATACTGAATCATTCATAAAGTTGTAACGGCTGTATAATCGTCTTTTTCACGTGCCAGTTGTAGCAGCTACGTATGGTGATTAGACCGTTTGGTGAAAATGCTTAAAGATATCTGACCGTTCTTTTCACCAAAAAGGCAATAGCTTATCAGAGAAACAACCTTTTTGGATTCCAGCTTGTGGGAGAACACCACGTGTCCCAAACTCAACAAACACGTTCTTTCTTCCCTTTTGAAATATTCAAAGGACTAAGGACTTATGTTCTCACGGCACACTGCCTTCTTGGAACTCGAGAGAATGAGAATTTTACTCTTCTCTCAATAGACCTTATTTCACCCGAAGGACATATTTAGGGGCACGATACCCCTAATAGACTCCTCAAATAGTTAAGGTTTCAATAGATCCTCGAAGTCACATCTATTTGTTCTCTAGAACAGACTTCGAGTGATTTTATTACGTACTTTCACGTTTTAAGGGTATTTTTACTCAATGAAAGATCTTCGAGGGAACTTTCTATACCTTCTAACTCATGAGTCATTATTGGATCACATCCATATACTTCGAAAGACCACTTTTTATGCTTTGTCTTGAAGGATTACAAGGCAAGTATATTCCTTCTCATCCGAGGAAACCTCGACGGACAAATTCGAGAGACAACTTCGACGAACAAATCCGAAGGATAACTTCGACGGACAATTCCGAAGGAATTCTTTTTAGGCTAACCACCTCCAGATGGTGAATTCAAAGAAGGTATGTTTCCTCCTGCTAAAGGTGAATTTGAAGGACGAATATTCCTTCCTCTTAAAACGAATTCGAGGCTAACCACCCCGAGATGGTCAATTCGTCAAACGGCTTGTCACCCCCCAAAAGAGTAAGGATTCTGTCCTCCTCGAAGGACACAGACTTGGGTTTACTTCCTTGAATGCTGTCTTTTATGCATTCGAATTACGGACTTGGACTCGAAGTCACTTTTGTTCATTCTTATGAATTGATTTCGAGTCATATCTGGGACTTTCATTTCTAGAAGCAAATCCCCCAGCGGAAAGAGGTTTTGAAGTTGAAAGTACGCCATCTCCAGACGTATTTCTTGAAAGATAGGTTTCCCCCGGACTTTGAGAACATCCTCTCACTTCACCTTATAGGAATTCATATGTTTACTTCTGATTCTATTTAAATAGAAGGCACTCGAATTGGTTACTGTAGCTATGAACCTTAAGGGATTTCAAAACAACCTCCTCTCTATAGGGACGATTGATCATGAAACGAATTTCCTGATGAGACACTCAACCTTGAGTTCTCTATATGGCTAATTCTATAATACAATGATCACCCTGTAAGTATATAGTTGATCTTGATTTCCTTGGAAGGAAGGTAGCCGCCGAAGGGAGTTCTCATTTGAAACATACGAATTCAGTAAAGTACCTTATACATTGAATTGTCCCCTAAAAAGGTTGATTGGGATGGATTCTCATAATAGAAAGTACGTGGTAAAATCTCACCGACTTATAAATATCTGCTTTCTAACCTGTCTAAAGGGGGTTTTGTTTTACCTGGTAAAGCGGCAAGAATGATGACGTTGCTATTTGGGATTTGTCTGAAAGTGACACACGTTACCAGGTCTGTGTTGCTCAAGTCCCAAAGCAACTTTTCGTAGAGCAGTTTTTAAGGTTTGAAATGATTTGGTCTCTTTATCTAGAAGTAACTTAGTCATGTTTAAGGACACACGTCCTTCAAGATATTACTCAGGGCCACGTGTCACTCAGGATTTGCTTAGCACGTGAGGGTCCCCCTCTGAACGCTTAGCCGAGTGACACTTGTCCTACTGAGAGTGGGAAACTCTCTACAAATACCAGAACTCAGCCTCCATTGAAGGGGATGAGAGATCTGAGTTCAAACCAAAAAACCAGAAATCTAAAACAACAGTGAGTAAAGACACTGAAAGAAAAAGAGAACAGTCTTCAAACTGTGAGATTTTATTGCTCTGAGATTGCATTTTAACTGTCTTTCTCAGTTATTGCACTATTCCCTTCCTTCTTCCCCATTCTCTTTGTTTTTTCCACATGTCAAAGTTGACAAGGAACGCTTTTGACAGAACGGCTGCGCGACGGTTTAGACTGTCTTGAGACAAAATTTCCTACATTTTCTTTGGGAGATGACTGTATTAGTCCATATGTATTAGCTGCTCTTCCATTCTAATATATTTAATCCCTTACAAATCCGTCATCACCATTTTTGGCGACTTCACTGGGGAGTTTGTAGTCGTTTCTTTTCATCTCTAACCTGTCTGTTGTTTTCATCCTATCCTCACTTCATGGATCCATCCATTCCCAACACTACTCCTTCTGTGGAAGATATCTCGGAGCAGAATCCTCCTAAGGATCCTGCTCCTCCTCAAAACCCTGAAGAGGTAGCTAAATCTCTTAGGGCAACCATTGCTGCTCTACAAGCTCAGTTGGATGCTTTGCCTAGTAAACCTGTTTCCAATCCTTCAGCAAACTCACTTGTCAAAACCTCTCCTGCAACAAACTCTCCTCCATGCATTCCCATACCCCCATCTGCACCCAAAACAAGCTTTGTCACCATTGCAGATGTCCAGGCTCTATTATAGAAATCCCAGTCCAGAGATACAGACTGGATTAGCAGTGATTTTTGTCCTCCGTACCCAGAGGCTCTCCCTAAGGACTATGAAACTCTTGTCTTTCCTCAGTTCTCAGGGCAGAACGGGAACGTCCGGGAGCATGTTAGTCGCTTCATAGAAGCATTGTGAGCTTATGCTGACAGAGCTCCGTCTACGGGAGTTCTCCAAATCGCTCTCCGAGAGAGCTTACACCTGGTACAACAGGCTAGAACCTGGCTCCGTGCATGCTTGGGAGGACATGGTGTCTTTGTTCCACCATAAATTTTTTATCACTGAAGAGAAGCTCACCATCATTGACCTTAACCGGGAGAGGCAAAAGCATGAGGAAGACCTGGTCCAGTACGTCAAACATTTCAGGGACCTGGTGATCACCTGCACGGAGGCAGCTTCTGAAGAGAAGTTTGTCAGGATCTGCATCAATGGTATGCTCCTCCCATACCACATCCATATAGAGAACCACGAGATCAAGAGCTTCATCAAGCTGTACGAGTACACCAAGCGGACGAATGCCTCTATTCCTGCTCCTGAGAAGAGGATAGAGAGGAAACGGGCCCTGGCTGTTACTACTGACAAGGAGGAAAAGCATGTTCCTAAGAGGAAAGGCAGGCCTAGCAGTAGTGGCAACAACAACAACAACAACAACAACCGACAGAGACGCGCGCAGCCTCCGGAAGCAACCTGTTCTCTTGCCCAACTAGATGCTCTACTGCAGGAGTGGATCAAAGATGATCGTGTCTTACTGCCGCCTATTGAGAAGAAACCCTCAGAGGCTGACAAACGGTCCCTGCGGTATTGCAAATTCCACCGCCATACTTGTCACTCCACCTTTGATTGTTGGGCCTTGAAGAAGCTCTTCCATGCTAGGTTGGCTGCCGGAGATATTGAACTCCCGGATGCAAAGGTCCACACTGATCCTCTTCCCCAACACAGAGGAAAAGGAAGAGATGCCGTGCGCATGATTTCCATCTTCACCAACCGGCAGAGGTTAGACCCCCAATCCAGCGAGGCTACACACGGTACCACTAAATTCCAGATGTTCTTTGAGGATATGTTGTTCACCTCCAAGATGCAGGCAGAGGCTACTCAGGCGTTGCTGGGAATTATGAAGAAGTACCATTTCCAGTGCTTCAATTGCCAGAAAGCTTCCACAACCCACTCTCCATGACTTTGCAAGCATGCCATAACTTTCACGGAGGAAGACATGATGGCATCTTCGGAGGACCACAATAAGCTCCTGTATGTGAATGCTACCTTACAGGGTGTGGAAGTTCGAAGAGCGCTAGTGGATGGTGGCTCTGCAATTACTCTCATCCCTCTGAAGATCCTAGAGGCGATTGGTGTTTCCAGCAAATGCATCATCCCTAACCAAATCCGGATTCTGGATTTTGATACCCAGTGGCAGCAGACCATAGGCTACATCTCTCTCAACCTCCGTGTAGGTTCCTTCAAATTCCCTACCACCTTCAATGTCATTGATGACATAGCGGCGTTTCACGCGCTATTAGGCAGGCCATGGATCCACAGGGCGAAGGTGGTACCTTCCACCTACCATCAATGCTTGAAGGGAATCTGGAATGGGAAGATTGTCAAGGTGGTGGCAGAACCCTTCCCATTTGATGAATCGGAGACTCACTATGCTGAGGTAAACCATTATGATGGATTCGCTCCGGAGGGGGAATACCGCGTTGCCAAGCCTCAAGGGACTCTGCTACCTTTATGGACTACTCTAGAACCGACTGCTCGCCTAACGCCATCCTCTTCAGTTCCATCCTCATCAACACCATCTTCTTCAGTACCGGCTTCACCAGCAACATCTCCTTTGGAAGACCCTCGACTTTTGAAGGCTCGCTGTATAAGGGTGGATCTCCCGGATGGGAGATATGTCTATCGCTTATAGCAATCATAGGGGGCTTCATCCGCTAACGTCTTGCAGTGTGCCCCTGATGAAGAAATTCCAGAAGCTCCCGAATCCAAAGTTGAACCAGCCCCGAAACACTTACAATATGGTGTTCCGGGTGTTCAGGAAGAGTTGACCACGGTTGACCTTGGAGGTCTAACTATCAACAGACCAGTGCAAATCTCTGCCTCCCTCGAGCCAGATCACAAGAAAGGTTTCATAGTACTGCTCTCCCAATACAAGGATGTCTTTGCATTGAGCTATGAAGACATTCCAGGCCTTGACCCCGCACTGGTGACTCATAGGCTTCACATCTCCCCTTAAATGCGTCCTGTCAAGCAAGCATCAAGAATCTTCAGGCCGGACATTGAGCTGCAAATCAAGGCTAAAGTCGAAAAGCTTTTGCAAGCGGGCTTCATCAAACCTATCTAACATCCTTCTTGGTTGTCCAATATAGTCCCTGTAAGGAAGAAAAATTGGCAAATTAGATGTTGTGTGGACTTCAGAGATCTCAATAAAGCTTGTCCAAATGACGATTTTCCTTTGCCTAAGATGGATATACTGATTGACGCAGCTGCGGGGAATGAGATGTTTTCCTTCATGGATGGATTCTCAACCAGATCCTTATGGACCCAAGGGATGCTGAATAGACCGCTTTCAGAACTGCTTTGGAAAACTTCTATTATACAGTCATGCCTTTTGGTCTTAAGAATGCTGAAGCAACTTACCAAAGGGCCATGACTACTATATTCCATGACATGATGCATGGGGAAGATGAAGACTACGTGGATGATCTGGTCATCAAGTCAGCAAAGAAGGAAGATCATCTGACTATTTTGGAGAGAGTATTTCTAAGATACTGAATGTATAAATTCAAGATGAATCCCACGAAGTGTGCCTTCGGGGTTTCCTTCGGAAAGTTTCTTGGGTTTATAGTCCATAGGCATGGGATAGACTTGGATCCCACGAAGGCTAAGGCTGTCATTGACTTGACTCCTCCTAAGACTCAGAAGGAGCTGAAGTCCTTCCTTGGACGAGTATCCTACATTCGGAGGTTCATACCCGGACTTTGCGCCCACTTGGTTCCCCTCATGCCACTTCTAAAGAAGAGTACTTCTTTTGACTGGAAGGAAGAACAACAGCAAGCATTCGAGGCCGTCAAACGAGTACTCGCCCATCCTCACACCATGATGGCTCCAATTCGGGGGAAACCTCTTCGGTTGTACATCGTCTTCACGGATCGAGCTATAGGAGGTCTGCTTGCTCAAGAGGACGAGCAAGGCTTCGAGAGACCTGTCTATTACATCAACAGACTTCTACAGGGGCTGAAGTCAGATACTCCAGGATAGACAACTCTTGTCTTGCCTTAGTACACATGGTGAATAAACTGAAGCACTATCTACATTTACATACAATTCACCTGGTGACTAGGAGCGACCCTGTTAAGTATCTTCTCTTTCAACCCATTCTCTATGAAAGACACATCAAATGGCTACTTCAGCTAGCCTAGTTTGAGATTGTGTGCGAGATGCCGAGAGCCATCAAAGGACAAGCCGTTGCTGATTTGTTGGCTACTTTCTCCACTCACGAAGAAGAGGATGAAATCATGAGCGGGGTATCTGTGGTTTCTGAAGAGGAATGGCAGATGAAGTTCAACGAATCATCCAATTTTCAAGGTGGTGGAGCAGGGATTGAACTGATTGTCCCCAATGGAGAGCAATTCTCCTTCTCCTTCAAGCTGGACTTCCCTTGCACAAACAACAGAGCAGAGTATGAAGCCTTGTTGATTGGTGTCTCCCTCGCATGTCAATTGAATGTTCAGAGCATCCGGATCTCGGGAGACTCTTCCTTGGTTGTCTCCCAAATCAATGAAGAATTCGTAGTCAAGGAACCAGACCTAGTTCCTTACAGGACAGCTATATAGGCCCTCCTTCGAAGGTTCTCAAGCTATTCCTTGACTCACACCATGAGAAGCAAGAACAAGCTTGTTGATGCCTTAGCCAACTTGGGAAGCAGAATCCAGTTCGAATTTGACGCAACTACCTTGGAGATCATCCAAAGGACTACTCCCTCTACTCAATTGCTTCAAGAGGATGAAAAACCTATTACAGAAGGAGACTGGAGGTATCAAATTATCTGTGATCTGAAGAACCTTCTCCACCGAACTCCTACTACTCCTTTAAAGATTTTGTTGAACTTTACCAGGCAAGGTAAGGCTCTCTACTATAAAGGGGTTAATGGAGCTCTCTTCAGATGCATTGGGCCGGAGGAAGCCAAGGAAAAGATGCAAGCTATGCATGACGATACCTGTGGGCTTCCAGATTCCATTGCCCTATACAAACGACTTCAAAGATCAGGGATATATTGGCCTTCCATGGCATTTGAAGCAGCCAGGCTACAACTTTCCTGCACCAAGTGCCAAGAGTCACCTGATGTTGCTGAAGCTTTCCCCATCTATGAGTTTACAGACTGGAGGGAACCATACATCAAGTTCCTTTGAGATGGAATCCTGCCTTCAGACAGGTTTGAGGCTCTTCAGCTCAAACGTAAGATCCCTCGATTCTACATGGAGGAATGAGAACTATTTCGAAGGAGCTTCAATGATACCCCTCTGCGTTGCTTGGGTACACAAGAAATCTTCATTGTTCTTCAAGAAGTCCATGACGGCACATCTGGACCACATCAAGCAAAGAAGAAATTATACAAGCAGCTCCAAGACATAGGATAGTACTGGCCTACCATGGAAGCAGATGCAGTAGATTTTGTGAAGAAATGCGTGAAGTGCCAGATTCAAGATAACATCCCCCGTAAACCTTCTCAGGAAATGCAGTCAATCATTACTCCATGGCCCTTTCACACTTGGGGCCTAGGTTTGATTGGATCCATTAATCCTAGGAGTTGGCGTGGGCATTCTTGGATCTTGGTGGCCACATAATACTTCACAAAATGGGTTGAGGCCGCCTCTCTGAGAAGAGCCAATGGAGCCTCTATAGCTCAGTTCATCAGGGATAACATTGTCCTTCGTTTGGTCCCCCTCAAAGGATCATCACAGACAATGGAACTTCCTTCCTCAACAGGCCAGTAAGAGAGATAACTGTACACTATCGGATCCTGCACAACAAGGCTACCCCACTATCCCCAAGGGAATGGTCAAGCTGAAGCCACCAATAAAACCTTGATCAGGATCCTGAGCAAGATGGTGTATGACCAACCCACCAGATGGAATAAATCTCTACTTCAAGCCTTATGGGCATACAAGGTGAGTAAACACGGAGCTACGAATGCAACTCCCTTCTCTCTAGTATTTGGAGCAGAAGCTCTCCTTCCGGTAGAGCTGCAAGTCGCCTCAGCAAGGATCCTACATGCTAATGGGGTGGATTGGGACTTCAGAGATTTTACCCTCCTACGCGCTCAAGAGTTAGAAAATCTAGATGAGATGAGGCAAAAGGCTTTGGAAAGTAATATACACTACCATCAGATCATTGCTCAAGTCTACAACAAGTTGGTCAGACCAAGAAGCTTCCAGGTTGGTGAGCTAGTCCTACGAGGCACTTGGTATGCAAAGAGCATCGCTATAAAACCTAAGTTTGCTCCTACGTGGGAAGGTCCTTTTGAGGTTATCTCAGCTCAAGCCTCGGGATATTACAAATTAGTCCATTGGAAGAGAATGCAACTCAAGAAGTTGTAAATGGAAAATGACTAAGGAAGTATTTTTATTAATAAAGATTTATTTCTATACAAAAAGAATCTTTCATTACATAAAATACACTTGAATACAAAATTACAAGATAGAAGGAAAGTCAAGGAGCCGCAGTCAGTTGGGATTCAGTTACGCCTTCGAAGGCACCCTCAAGAAGTCCAAGTCGGGAAGCGCCAAGGACAGGAAGAGAAACTCTCATGAGAGCAGCCTGCACCTCCATATATTTGGCTTGCTCTTCAATTACAACTCGCGCTGCTTCTTCATTATCATGTAGGATTTGCGGTTGCTCTTCAACAGCTCTTTTCATTAGCGAGTCCAGCTCAGCAATGTTCTCTTCCACTTGTCTCAAATCAGTCTTACACTTCTCGAAGGCGCCTTGACATTTGCTCATCTCCTCTGACTGGGCTGCAGCAAGATCCTCCAGTGCTCTGACCTTGTTGTATTTTTGCACCTTGACCTTCAATTGTTCCAGCCAATTGACCAGTCACTCCAGTTCAAACCTCATGTCCTTCAAACTGTTCATTGTTCTTCCCCAGACGGCCAGATCCTCTTCAGTGATACTATGCAAGGTCCTTTGACTCATGATCTCCAGAAGCCTGCATAGTTCTCTATAGCCGAATATTTTGAACCTAGGATCCAGCTGTGCTGTCTCAGGCACAATCTCCCCGTATGTCGCCCTGATCAAGTCCATCCAATATTTCCTCTCAACAGCTCCCTCCTCTTTTGAATCGCAGAAATGACAAAGTTTCCCCTCTTGCGCTTTAAACCAACAAGTGGAGTCAGAACTTGGGTACCTGAGATCTCTACAGCTGCTTGGGAAGGCACTGTAGGGAGGAAAGACCCTACTGCGACCTCGAGTTCCTTCAGAAGAACGGCTTCAGAAGTATCTTCTGCTATTGTCTTCGCCGGATCAGCAGCAAACACATTAGGTTCATGGGCTGGTACAACTGCAAGAGCAGCAATAGCACTGAAACGAACGGCTTTCTGGAGAAAACTTCTTCTTCCTCGCCAATAGCAGTAGCAACAGCGTCCTCAGCTTCAGTATATATAGGAGGCATTACTGGCTCGCCAATGCTCCTCGTTCCCTCTCTAATATTCGAGAGAACAGGGGAGATCGTCGCTTCGTCATCCTGCAGATAGCAAGTATTAGTCAAACCTTATGCCAAAGATAATTGAAGATTCGAAAGGAAGAACTACTTACCGATACTATATATACAATAGTCAGAGGATCCACAGCAATAAGGTTTATTGGACCTCCAAGGTCAACCGTGGAGCAGAAGGGGTCCTGCTCACCCCGGGGGTTTCCCTCTCTCGCTCCATCCCCAAAGGAACCTTGCCAAGATCTCTCTGTGGCAAGGCCGGGGGAATTATAAGAGATACTCTACCCCTAACTTTTCCCCCTTCTGCAGCAGCTGCAAACAACAAATGTTCAAATCAGTTAGGAAAGCTCATCAGCAATCAAAGTATACACGGGAAAGAAAAATACTCACTAGAAGAAGAGCCCTCGAAGGACGAGGGAGGTACTCTAGAACCTCCAGCAATCCTCGGCGGGGGTACTCATCCGGTCCTGGGTTCAACTCCCTCTAGGAAGATCCCAGCTGGCACCCTTGAAGACTGACCTCCAGCTCCTTTTGGAGGAGATGGAGCAGAGGAGTCTCTGATCTCCAATCCTTCATCTGCTCCCCTGGTTGCTGTTTGTTACAAAATCAAGCAGAAGAAGTCAGAGATATTCATATAAGAAGCAAAGTTGAAACGAGAAGTCAAAAATTCTTACCTTCAGAATCCTAGTGGCAGTAGTCTTCACCTTGACCCATGGAGGAGGTTGTTCTTGAACTGGGCCAGTGGCCACAACCTCAGCAAAGGAAATCTCCCTTGCTAGCTGGATCCCCTCCAAAACGCGTTCCGGGGGGATGTTTGTGACTGGAGCTGCCACTGGTGTTATGGGAGGAAGTTTGGGCACCCTTGCGCTGGTACCCCTCCTGGGCAGAAGATTCCCAATAGGGACATGGTCATCATTCTCCTCCTCCGCCTCTTCAGCAGACCCCTCCTCAGTTTGAGTAAGGGGAGCCTTTTCAGAAGCTGCCACGGGAGCTTCATCGACTGCAGGAGTACTTCCTCCCTGCCTCCACTCATAGATATCTTGAATCACCAAGTGGCCAAGAGTCTCGTGGAGTATGGGGTGGCCATCCCCAGTCTGGAAGGAATGGTTCTTGTCGTTTCTCCGCAGCCTCTGCTCCTTAGGCCCTCCGAGGTCGATCTTCGAGGGCACTAAATCGCTTCTGCAGAAGTCATCCAAGCTGACCAGACTCTTATGCCAAAAGTCTGACCACCAAGAAGTCACTTTGCCTCGCCTATCAGGTGCGACGGGGGCGGATTTGAAGCCCTTGTATAGCTCGAGGTAACCACTTGCTCAGAGGAACCTCACCCCAGCAAACTCCACGACTTTCGATGAAGCTGGCGTGAACTCCACATCGCGTGGAGGGGCGATCTGGTCAAACCCGAACTGCCTGAGTACGCGTTGCGAGTTGTAGACCGGGATGCTGCTCCCATACTCCCTAACTAGGCTAATCAGGTACCCTGGGTGGAGGATCACCAAGAACTCCCTTTCCTCCAGGGAAACTGGAGCCAGGCATCGGTGCCTTTCTCTGCGTCTGCCACCACCATGACCCCGAAGGGCTGCAACAGTCTGATCCCTCTGTTGCGGTAAGGCCGGTACTTGAATTCCGCTTTAACATCCATTACTTTTGCGCAGCAGGATGTTGCGCTTGGGACAGAATTTGGACCAGACCAGGGCCCTTGGAGCAGAATCCACGTCCAGGGCGGTAATGATCTCCACGCCTGAGAAGTCGTAAGGAGCGTATCTAGGATACCGCTCCCACAGGAAAAGCTGGAGGAAGTTGGCATCCACCAGTGTCTCCACCAACCTCTCTTCTCGACTTCTAGCCATATCCTCCACAGCAGGTCCAGATGCTCGTACTGCAATCCCAGGAACAATGGCGCCAAGGGGACCCGGACTCCCCTCGCAATCTTCACGGCCAGAGGGAATACCCTTTCGTGCACCTTATCTGCCGGGTATCCCTCGAAAACGAAGTGGGCTAGCCAGAAGACTATGAATCCCGCGAGATGGACTGGGCTGTCCAAACCTTCTCCCCACAGCCATCTGATGGAAAGGCTGTTGGCTTTGGGGATTTCCTTTTCATTCCAGAAGAATCTGGTCCAGCCCCGGAAAGAGTACTTGGTACTCATACCGGCATCCCTCCCCTTCAGTCGGGTCTTCTGCAAATTTTTCTTGGGGCAGGCCTTCAGGAGCTCCAAGTCCACCTCCTCCGCTACAGACAGGACGAGACCCCCTGGATTTTCCTCTCCCAAGATTGGGAGGTAACGCAACATCGCCACATCTTCCAAGGTGATACTGATCTCACCGAATGTGGTCACGAACACATGATCTTCTGGGTCCCAGCGGACTACAAACTCCTTCAGGGCTTCGTAGTCCCTATGGTAGTCACCGGTGTAGGACCAGATGGACTCCAACACTCCAGCGGCATCTAGAAATCTCCGGTACTCCGCGTTCTCCATTATATGTCCCACCCATTCCGGCCAACCCTGAGGAAGGTTGAAGTGTGATTGGAACCCTATCTCAAATAGGGGATAATCACCCCTCTCAGACCTGAACGCTGGTGCTTGGCTCAGGCGTGGGAAGCCTGTGTTGAGCCAAGTGTTCTCTTCTAATGGGCAGAGCGGCTGCTCTCCACTCTGTGCTGCCTCCGGCGCTGGCGGATCTCGGACCACATTCCAGAATGGCATGGTGGAGATTTCCATCTTGGTATCTGACTTCTTCACGGTACCCTTCTTGGCCATTTCTCACAGAAAAGGAAGAAAAAGGAAGCAAGAAAGTGAAATATTGAAAGCTTGAGAATATCTGAGTACGAGAATACAAGGAAGCTTCAAAACTCAAGGTGCAGGAACCCTTCTTCTTCAATGAGCTTCCAATTTATCGAAGAATGGTGGTTTTCGTTGTGAAAGATGAAAAGCCTTCTTTTGGCAGTTTCGCGTAATCCCAAGGAAGAAATCATTCCTTCACAGCGCATGATGGGCGCATTTAAAACGCACTCCCTCGAGAAACACGCATTTAATGCCCGCCACTTCAAGTACGATCTCATGCTTTCTTCTCTAGCGTAAGAAACCTGAGACCGGGAGGCTATTGGTAATCAGGCGGGCTAATTAAACCCCACTTTACACGCAACTTCCTAAAAGCGTGTGTACGCGTTTTGGGTATGACCACACACACTGAATCATTCATAAAGCTGTAACGGCTGTACAACCGTCTCTTTCACGTGCCAGCTATCACTAGTTGCGTACGGTGATTAGACCGTTTGATGAAAATGAGATATTTGAAACGGCTCAGAGATATCTGACAATTCTTATCATCAAAAAGGCAATAGCTTCTTAGAGAAGCAACCTTTTTGAATTCCAGCTTGTGGGGGAAACGCCACGTGTTCCAAACCCAACAAACACGTTCTTTCTTCTCTTTTGAAATATTCAAATGACTAAGGACTTGTGTTCCCACGGCACATTGCCTTCTTGGCACTCGAGGGAATGAGAATTTTACTCTTTCCTCAATGGACCTTATTTCACCCAAATGACATATTTAGGGGAATGATACCCCTAATAGACTCCTCAAATAGTTAAGGTTTCAATAGATCCTCGAAGTCGCATCTATTTGCTCTCTAGAACAGACTTTGAGTGATTTTATTACGTACCTTTACGTTTTAAGGGTATTTTTACTCGAGAAAAGATCCTCGAGGGAACTTTCTATACCTTCTAACTCAGGAGTCATTCTTGGATCAGATCCATAGACTTCAAAGGACCACTTTTATGTTTTGTCTTGAAGGATTACAAGGCATATTCCTTCTCATCCGAGGAAACCTCGATGGACAAATCCGAGTGGCAACTTCGACGAAAAAATTCGAAGGATAACTTCGACAGACAATTCCAAAGGAATTCTTTTCAGAGGCTAACCACATCCAAATGGTGAATTCGAAGGAGGTATGTTCCCTCCTGCCAAAGGTGAATTCGAAGGAGGAATATTCCTTCCTCCTAAGACGAATTCGAGGCCAACCACCCCGAGATGGTCAATTCGTCAAAGGGATTGTCACCCCCAAAAGACTAAGGATTCTGTCCTCCTCGATGGACACAGACTTGGGTTTACCTCCTCGAATGTTGTCTTTTATGCATCCGAATTACGAACTTGGACTCGAAGTCACTTTTGTTCATTCTTATGAATTGATTTTGAGTCACATCTAGGAGTTTCACTTCTAGAAGCAAATTCCCCAGTGGAAAGAGCTTTAGAACTTGAAAGCACACCACCTCCAGACGTATTTCCTGAAATATAGGTTTCCCCCGGACTTTGAGAACATCCTCTCACTTCACCTTATAGGAATTCAAATGTTTACTTCTGATTCTATTTAAATAGAAGGCACTCGAATTGGTTACTATAGCTATGAACCTTAAGAAAAACAACCTCCTCTCTATAGGGACGATTGATCATGAAACGAATTCCCTGATGAGACACTCAACCTTGAGTTCTCTATATGGCTAATTCGATAATACAATGATCACCCTGTAAGTATATAGTTGTTCTTGATTTCCTTGGAATGAAGATAGCTGCCAAAGAGAGTTCTCCTTCGAAACATACGAATTCAGTAAAGTACCTTATACATTGAATTTAAAGTACCTTATACATTGAATTGTCCCCTTAAAAATGTTGATTGGGATGGATTCTCAGAATGGAAAGTACGTGGTAAAATCTCACCGACTTATAAGTATCTGCTTTCTAACCTATCTAAAGGGGGCTTTGTTTTATCTGGTAAGGCGGCAAGAATAGTGACGTTGCTCTTTGGGATTTGTGTGAAAGTGACACACGTTACCAAGTCTGTGCTGCTCAAGTCCCAAAGCAACCTTTCGTCGAGCAGTTTTTAAGGTTTGAAATGATTTGGTCTCTTTCTCTAGAAGTACCTTAGCCGTGTTGAAGGACACACGTCCTTCAAGATATTATTCAGGGCCATGTGTCACTCAGGATTTGCTTAGAATGTGAGGGTCCCCCTTTGAACGCTTAGTTGAGTGACACTTGTCCTACTGAGAGTGGGAAAATCTCTACAAATACCAGAACCCAGCCTCCATTGAAGGCGATGGGAGATCTGAGTTCAAACCAAAAAATCAGAAATCTGAAACAACAATGAGTAAAGACACTGAAAGAGAAAAATAACAGTCTTCAAACTGTGAGATTTTATTGCTCTGAGATTGCATTCTAACTGTCTTTCTCAATTATTGCAATATTCCATTCCTTCTTCCCCCTTCTCTTTGTTTTTTCCATAGGTCAAAGTTGACAAGGAACGCTTTTGACAGAACGGCTGCGCGACGGTTTAGGCTGTCTTGAGACAGACTTCCTTACCTTTTCTCTAGGAGATAACTATATTGTTCCATACGTATTAGTTGTTCTTCCATTCTAATATATTTAATCCCTTACAAATCCGTCATAACCAATAGAAGGTAATCCTAATCAAGTGACTAATGAACACTACGTGGAGTGACATTGAAGGTGGAACCTGGCTAAATGAGGGCCCACCAGGTGAGTGAAAAATATATTGAATATTATCTAAAAATAAATTATAAAAATCTCACAAAAAACTTACTTTTATAAATGTAGCTCATGAACTAGACGTTCTAGGTTCGAGTTCTTGAGCTTACATGATACATAGTCCTTGTGGATAGGATCATATATAAGGTTTACCTGTTCTTGGGCTTACTTGATATACGGTACTTGTGGGTTGTAAATAGGATAATATATCTGGGGTTTACTCTGCCCCACTAATTAGCAGGGTATGGATTTTCACATCACCCAACGAAAAAAAAAAAAAAAATTTAGCAAATAACACACTTTTTATGGATGCAATATTATTAGATCAAATTCAAACATTTAATTATAAAAACAAAACTTTTACGGAAAACAAAAAAAGAAAAGAAACTTGGAAGTGGAGTGTTTCTAATAATGATATAACCACATTGCCTAAATTAGATTTTAGATTCAAGAGTTCAGGGTTCAACAAGAAATATAATTGGCGCAGCTTAAATATTGCTGGATGCAACCAAGCCCTAGCAAGGTCTAATAAAATAATAACATCAATGTGTTAAGAAAGAAAAAAACAGATAAAAAGATAAAGAAAAAATTAAGTACACAAAGACACAGGTATACGTGATAAATTGTTCCTATGTCCACAAATGCACATCCAACTCTACTATTTTTCCAAAGTTCAGAATAATATATTACAAAGAACAACAAAAAAACGTATGAATAAATACTCTGAAATTATTGCTAAACATAATAGAAATGAACTTATTATTTATTCTCCTAGTCTCCCAAAAAAATTCTCTGAAATTAAGAGCTGCGTTGAGTGCTGGCTAATCATCTGAATTTCCCGGTTGGCCCAGTCGCATCAGTCTCAATATAACAACACAATGAACCCAGATGGGCAAATGTGGTTTTGAATGGAACTTTTATTAATTATAACATATTTACAGAGTGCAATTTGAAATTTTCTTGGTTTCCAATGGAGCTTTTTATTAATTACCACATTTATTTTTTACATTTTCAGAAGAAGAACATCAACTGCGAAGCCTAACAAATACTACCTCCGGCATGCGTTAGCTCCATTTGGCTCTTCCCGTACTAGAACCATACGAAGCCTCCTCATCATCTCTTTAATTTTTGCTTCAAAGACCCTCTTGTGGTCTTCTCGTCCGGACCTAAACCCCTGCGAACCCATTGTAGTAATCAAACTGGGACAGACAGAAGCCATTAACGTAAGCTCCTCCTCCTCCTCCTCTTTCTCCCATCCGCCCCAAATCGTCAATTTCATGGAAACCATTGACCTGCAGAGCACATTAGCAGTCAAAGACCCAATACTACGTTATTCTGTCTCAGTCTCTGTATACTGAAAATGGAAACTAAATGAAATAATAAAAATAATAATTACCAAAAGCTCATTTTCGTCTTCTTCATAGCGATTGAAACCTGCAACTTTGGGAATCTCTTCCGTTTCGTCGTTACGGGCAAATCTGCCACGTACTCTGGGTCGACTGTCTGCTAGTGTTTTCCGGCATGCGTACTGATCACAAAACAACAAAACCCTGTTTTTGTTCAGAGAATCAACACCTACTAATTTGTTTTTTTCTTCGATTATTTAAACGATTTCTATTAAAATATCAGATGGGTATTTGATTTTTATTGTTAATTATATGTTTATTACCTTGATCTTCTTGTTATAATTTCTCTGTGTTCGCTTGTTTCTGTACCTGTGGATCCTCTCCTTCCTCTCTTCTGCACTGTAACGCCCAACTTTGGATCTCGCTGCAGCAATTAGCGAACTCTCTGCAGCTAATGAGCTTGAACTGGTTCTGATTCTCTAGAACAGTAAAAAAACAATAAAATTGAAAAGGATGAGAAGAAAAATAAACCCAATTGAGAAAAACAGAGGAAATTAGCTTTAATGAGAAGTGTTCTAACATGTAAATCCCCTGTGCTGCAAACCCTCCTCACGGATCCCATCGAAGGACTGTTTTCCGGCGACCCCATGACTTGAGTTTGGAAATCCGGTGAATTCAGAAGAGAATTGAAGCGGGGATGGAAGAAAGGGCTCCTCTTTCGGTCCAGAGAATGGCTACTGAAGCTCCTCTGCATCATCGCAATTGCACTCTCAGACTCTGTATCGTTGCTGTTTGGAAGAAAAGGAGGATCGAAACCCAGATAACATTCCTCTGGTTTCACTACTGGAGTGTCCAAAACGGAGATATCTGCAACCCCATTTGCAGAATTTGCAACGAAAGGTAGAAATTGAGATTGGGTCGGCGAGTATAGAGATAAATTGTTTAATTCTTGGGTTGGAAGTGAAGAAAAAAGGAAATTAAAATCGGTTTGGTCAGTAGAAGTTTGAAGGTTTGGGTCGTCTGACATAGAATGGAGGAGGATATCAGATGATTGTTCAGGTGAAGAAAACAAGGCTTGGGAGAGAAAATTCGGGTCGAGGTCAGAGGATGCGACGTCATAGCTTGAATAGCGAAAAAAAGAGCCATCCAAGAAGGAAAGATCAGAGGACATGGAAACGAAGAGTTGAGATTCAATTCAAAACTCTCTCTCTCTCTCTCTCTCTCTCTCTCTCTCTATTTGTCTTCTGTGTTTGTTACTCGACAGAGGAAACTGAATTTGTTTATTTATTCAGAGAAGAAGAAGACAAAGCAAAGAGCAATGTCTTGTCTCTTTCTCTCTCTTCCTCTCTCAAATGTTCTTTGAGACATCTGGGGGAGGAGGGAGACTTAAACCCAACAAGCACTTCAGCTCCATGCTAATCTATGAAGAATGGAGCTGAAGTAAACAAAAACTAGCTTTTAAGGAGCTTATTGTAAATATAATATGATTGAACTGAAGAATGAATCCAACTATAATTAGCAAGAAGAATTAGAGAAAGAAATTTGCATTATATAGCTAATAATAATTTACAAGGTAAAATCTTTAATATTTAGTAATATTTTAATGAACAATTTGGTATATAGTGTGTGACAGGCATAACTTCTAGTATCTTGAAGGAGACTCTTTAGGACTTGCTGACATGGCAATGGGCAGTTTTTGAGCGTCGGTAATAGTCTAAAAACTGCCGCTGAAACCTTCCACGACGGACGTACTGAGTCGGTTGTAGTGACCAGCACAAATGCGCTCTGGCTCAATACAGGCGTAAACTGTCGTGCATTTACTTTTATTATGATGAAGGCGGGAATCGATTCTAAGACCCGAGGATAACACTATCTTTGTATAAACTGATGATCCGGCAGTCAAAATTAATTCTTTGGACACGTGATGTGATCTTAGAACGCATAAATACGCTCAAAAATTACACCCGCATATGCCACATTATATGTATAAAGCAGTTACCTGCTCCCCTCACTATCTCCCACGTATGAACGCTGAACGATGCTTACACTTCTATTGAGCCACGTCAGTTATACTGATGGTCTTCTGGCTTGACATGAAGGAGCGGTCATCTCTATCCTAATCTGAGATTAAACTGCTGGTCAAAGGTTAACCCTTGCAGGAAAAGAAACTCTACAGGAAGAGATGGTTACTATACACTTCACTAGCGCCTAACCACTCTGAGATGGTCAATTCGTCAAGAGTTAGTTACCCTCAAACAGACTAAGGGTTAGTCACCATTTTCATATGACTAAAGGGCTACATCTCTTGAATGACATAAATAAAAGTTTGTCACCTTTAATAGACTCTTGCATTCAGTTGGCTTCAAAGGAATTCTTATTAAAGGAACTCCCGAAGTACGCCTTACACTCATCCCTAGGAAACACCTACGGATGATGACTTCACTAACTTCGAAGTACGCTAAAAAATGAGTACTTCGAAGACACGTTATTACATTTCTCCATGCGTCATCTTCGAATGACAATTATGGATTCACGAGACTTAATTGTACACTTTACTTAAGAGTACTTTGAAGGACATGCACTTCTCTTACTAAAGTCCAGATCAAAGGCATTCGAATTGGTCACTGTAGTGAGTGGTTTTTGTGAATAGTCACCAAGTATGATATTATTGACCGACAAGAACCTGAATCAACGAGTGACCATATCTCGTCTCTAAAAGAACTAAAGAGTCAAACTTGTGGACTGTGTAACCCTGGTCGAACTAGGTTAAGAAAAATAGTGGGTCAAGGTACTAGAGATTCTCAAACCCTAGGGCTCTAATTGAGATTTTGACTGAACCTTTTGCATGCTACCTACGTACCCAAATAGGGATCATGTTAGACACAGTTCAAGGTCTGATAATTTTGTCAAAGGTGATTTCTCCTTCTCTTTTTCATCATCTCCCTGAATGAGAGAAGCGAGCCAGTATTCATAGCTTTTTTGAAGAGAGTTAACTGTAGTTAGAATTCCTAACCACAGTTTCTAATGGTGGTTAAAACGTTTACGTTGGGTAGTACGCATCATGTACCCCAGTTTCTTAGGTGGTCTAATCACGAGTCATTTGGATAATTACATGTTTGCCACTGAGAAACCGTGACACGGCCTATAAACCAATACGGCCAAGTGTTGGCGAGCCTTACGACTCTCGATATGGGCGTTGGCAATCAGTAGATATTCATGGTCATGAAAGCTGTTTAGCCGTGGCATCGTTGAGACTATCTAGTCTCGGCACCATCAAGGCTACTAGTCTTAGTACTTTCGAGGTCCTCGAACCTTAGTACTTTCAAGACTGTTTAACCTTCTACGTCGTCGAGCGTCACTCTATATGGAGGCGTTCCTTCTACATCGTCAAGGTTCCCTCTAGACGGATATAGTATCACCTTCTACGTCTTAGAGCATCGCACTAGGCGGAAGTAGTATTACCTTCTACGTCTTAAAGCTTCGCTCTATACGGAGGTAGTATCACCTTCTATGTCTTAGAGCATTGCTCTAGACGGAAGTAGTATCACCTTCTACGTCTTAAAGCTTCGCTCTAGACGGAGGTAGTATCACCTTCTATGTCTTAGAGCTTCGCTCTAGATGGAGGTAGATCTCCTTCTATGTCTTAGAGCTTCGCTCTAGACAGATGTAGTATCATCTTCTACATCTTAAAGCTTCGCTCTAGACGGAGGTGGTATCACCTTCTATGTCTTAGAGCTTTGCTCTAGACGGAGGTAGTATCGCCTTCAACGTCGTCAAGTATCGCTCTAGACAGAGGTAGTATCGCCTTCAACGTCATTGAGCATTGCTTTAGAAAGAGGTAGTATTGCCTTCAACGTCGTCGATCAGCGCTTTAGACGAAGGTATGTATCGCCTTCAACGTCGTCGAGCATCGCTCTAGACGGAGGTATGTATTGCCTTCAACGTCATCGAGCATCGCTCTAGGCGGAGGTATTATCACCTTCTACTTCTTAGAGCTCCCCTCTAGACGGAGGTAGTATTGCCTTCAACGTCGTTGAGCATCGCTCTAGACGGAGGTAGTATTGCCTTCAACGTTGTCGAACATCGCTCTAAACGGAGGTATGTATTGCCTTCAACGTCGTCGAGCATCGCTCTAAACGGAGGTAGTATCGCCTTCTGTCTTAGAGTTTCGCTCTAGACAGAGGTAGTATCATCACCTTCTACGTCTTAGAGCTTTGCTCTAGACGGAGGTATGTATTGCCTTCTAGGTCGTCGAGCATCGCTCTGGACGGAGGATAGTATTGCCTATGACATTGTCGTGCATCGCTCTAGACGGAGGTAGTATCTCCTTCAACGTCGTTGAGCATCGCTCAAGATGGAGGTAGTATTGTCTTCAACGTTGTTGAGCATCACTCTAGACAGAGGTATATATCACCTTCAACATCGTCGAGCATCGCTCTAGACGAAGGTATGTATCGCCTTCAACGTCGTCGAGCATCGCTCTAAACGGAGGTAGTATTGCCTTCTACGTCTTAGAGTTTCGCTCTATCGCCTACAATGTTGTCGAGCATCGCTCTAAACGGAGGTATCATCCACGTCTTACTTCATCTAGAGTTGTCAATCCCCTTCGGGTGTAAATTCATATCGATGTGTCGACGTCTTATATTATCCAGGGCTATCATTCTCCTTCGGGTGTAAATTCATACCGACGTGTTCACCGAGACGCATATCTTTGGTAAACGTGAGGCGCACCTTTAAGACTCTCAAGAACCCAAGGGGTTGTCCCATTGCAGGTGAGCGCCCTCGAGTATGACTTGAAAGGATGTCCCATCACAAGTGGAACTCTCAAGAACCCGAGGAGTTGTCCCATCACAGGTGGGCGCCCTCGAGTATGACTTGAGAAATATTTCTGCATCTGCATCCTGCTGTAAAGGGGTCTCGCATCCCATTGCGGAGTACCTGTTGATATCAGTGTCATTGCATATTCATTGTAGTGTTGATCATCTTGTGATTTATGTAACAAAGGGTCATCACGGTAGCGCATTACCTTCTCCCTATATCTATGTCTTGGTCATATATTCCTTGAACAAGTTCCTCGAACCGACTAGGGTTCCTCCTTAGGAAGTTCCCGAGGACTATCCCCATGGGTATCAGTGGGGATCTTGCTACGTATCGGTCATAATCCTAACACGTGGCAGTCTGTTATTGGGCTATCTGCCCTTACCATTTTTCATATCTACAGTCACGTAACTCAAAACCTTGGAAGATCCTGTGATCACAATGCCTTAAAGGGATGATTGATCATGAAAACCGAATTACTCATTGAGAGACTTACATATTAAGGTCTCTACATGGACAAATTCGTTTAATATACTAATCACCTTGCAGAAGGTATAAAGTTACTCCTATCACTTTCTAAGGAACATGGATTGAACCAAAAAGAAATCCTTCAGAGAAGGGACACAAGTTAGAAGAAGCATTTGCAGAACTCGAATGACTCATATCTGTAAAGAATGTTACAATGAACCCTATCATGTGTTAAAACATCAGCTACTCATATATTGTGAGAACCCTGAAATTTTAAAATTTATTTAATTTCCATACCTCGATGAGGTTACGAGGGCCATTAAATATTTTTCTAGTAAATGAAAAACTGTGTTAATTATATGTTAAGTTAAGCAAAATAAAAAGGTAAATTGATTTATATCAATTGGTAATGCATAAGTTGGGTACTACCTATTTACATTTTAGTAAACCAAAAGTAGCTTCTAGAAGATGGTAATACCCCAAAGGAT
>JAUPMG010285588.1:0-17980 GCA_031762675.1 Pachysandra terminalis | reverse complement strand
ATAACTATCATTTTCATTTGCTCAATTTTATATTTCTTGTTTATGTAAATAATTGTTTTTCTAGTTCTTTTTCTTTTACAACTTCACTATGACGGACAGAGGAGAGGATGTAGCTGGGACCACTTCAAGGACATCCGCGCCGAAGAGGACTTGAGGCCCCACCCGGTGCCTCGAGCTTCATCGGATGCCTGCAGGGCATAAGATGACGGTGTATGTAGATCACCATGGGGCCCCGATTGGGGAAAGTGCAATCATAAAGCTCACTAAGTCACTTCATTGCCGGACCTTCATAAACTTGACTAAAAGATTGTTGTTTCTGAATATCAGAAAGCTCACTAAGTCACTTCTATTTGACTTTTGATACAAAGACTGAATGAATACTTAAGTTTCTTTCCAATTATATTCCTTATATCTTCTCTTTTGTTTGCAGAGGGAAATGCAAGAATTGAGAGCGACGCTTCCGAAGGGCTCACAGGACAGCACGGCCCGTGATGACCTCCACTATCGGGTCATGGGATCCGAGGGGCGTGGGCGGGTCTACGGGATAGGGTTGGGACATATCCCAACCTGATTGTGGTCGGGGTCCTCCGGGAACCAGGCTAGCATGAGTCCAGAGGCAAAGGTCTCTCTACCTTGCAAGTGGGTTTAGAGGAGGTGACTGCCCAACTCGCTCAGAAGGATGATGAGATTTCTCGACTAGCTACTGGCAACGCTCGGAGGGATGATAAGATTTCTTGACTATCTGCTGCCCAGTCCCAGACAGAGGATAAAGTGACTACATTAGAGTGCTTGATATTGAGTATGACTCGTTAGGTAGAATCTAGATCTTATATCTATAGTCTTTACTCATATTTGATTTTTATTTTCTGTAAGCATGATAACTAAATTAGTTTATATAATCTGTATTGTAGGGTGGAGGATATTAGCAGCGGCCCGGAGATGTTCATCATCAAGATCGCTATCCACTCACACTTATCGGCATTTTTCTTCATTAGTTTCATATTATGTACTTGTACATTTGTGTTTGTTGTTGAATTAAATATTAGTAGATGTAATTCTGTTTGAATCATCCTATATATATTCTTCATATATAACATGTATATATTTTTACAGGTTTACTTGTAAGTTTAATTAATAGACTTGAATTGTGTTTGTTCTTGTACAGGTTTAATTTCTTGTAGGTTTAATAGACTTGAATTGTGTTTGCTCTTGTCAGGTTTACTTGTAGGTTTAATAGACTTGAATTGTGTTTGCTCTTGAACAGGTTTATTTACAGGTAATCTTGTAGAAATAGGGAAATTTAAAATATAAAAAAAAAAATAGACTATTATTGGCGGTCATTTGGGACCATCGTTAAACATAATCTATCTCGGCGGTTTTATAGGACCGCCGAGATATCTAACCTATTCTCGACGGTCTGGACCGCCGATAATAAGATTTTAAACTGTTGCATTAGCTATCTTTGCTAGCGGTTTTGGACCACCGAGAAAGACAAGATAATAGGCGGCAGTCAAGAACCGCTGTTATAAACAACAAAACGCGATGTTTAATACGGTTTTCTCGGTGGTCTAAAACCGCCAAGAAAACCTATTTAATTGTCAGCGGTCGTGGTAAACCGCTGTGAGGACCGTCGACAATTCTTTCCGTGACGAGGGATTTCTCGAGGATTCACTGGACCGCCGACAATTGTCTAGATGGCAGTCCGGGTATACATCCTGGCGGTTTTGGACCACCGGGAAAGACCATGTATTTTGTAGTGATAAAAGCTTGTATCTCTTCAGCTCCCTTTTATGTGTTGGCTTATGGTGGTTTCTAAATTTGTCAAGCCTTGTAAAAGGCCCAAGGCAAGGTGGATCTCTATAGATCTTTTTTCTTGCTCATAATTGTTAAGAATTAAGCAGGCTTATGGAATCTTCAGCCAATCAAGGTATCTTAGACGGCTTCTCCATATCGAATGGAGCTCCACGTGTATCTAATCTTCAGTTTGTTAATGATATTCTTTTTTCTTTTCTTTGTCTTAAGGTATTTTTAGGATAAAAGATCAATCTTGTAAAAAGTGAGTTGTTTGGACTACTATATATACTGATTAGTTTGGATTTTAGAATGTAGAGTTGGAAAATTTCCCACAAGAAATTTGGATATTCCTTAGGGGCAAGCTACCAATGTTTAATATCTATTTTGGAGAGCATACTTTTCAACCTTCCAACATACTACATATCCTTTTTTAAAATTTCCCACCTCATTGACTAACTGGATTGAGAAATTGTAAAGAGATTTTCTTTCGGCGTGGGTTGGGTGATGAGCACAACTATCAGGTTTATTGAATTCAAATTCTGCATATAGAACCATTAGTAACGAGTGCCCTAGTATTGAAGCAACTAGAAACTTTCATTACTGTTTTAGGCAAGTGGTTATAGAGGTTTAGTGAGGAAAATGATAGCTTATGAGGAAGGATCATAGAATCCAAATATGGTAGTAATCCAACTAATTAATTTGAATCATATTTCCTTTAGAGGGTTTGGTGTGGAATATGGTACACTGGTCAGATTTTGGATCACTAGTGCACTAATTCTTTGTTCACATAGGGCTTTCACGATTTATTCTCAGCCGTGGCTCATAGAATTGCTTGGATCAACCAATGTTATTCCAGACTGATCAAGCGCCCTTTATGAAATAAAAAGTTGGATTTGGCAACTTGTTCATTGTATTCTCTCTAGCTAATGATGGTTGGTAAAGGTGAAATTGCCATGAATGGATCTAGGAGAAGAATAGGATATTCTTAGTTAAGTATTTCTTCTTACCTCCCATCTCGAGGCGAGTTTGATAAGGTGAATAGGATTTGGAGAGTACTTGTTCCATACAAAATGGCATTCTTTATGAGGACAACATCTTATGATAAAATACTACGATTGACCATTTGATTACCAAATAATGGTCAATGGTCAATTCCTAATCAATGTGTTACAGGTAATGTTCATGCGGAGTTGGTTTCACACCTTTTGTTCATTATGAGTTAGTGCGTGTTTTAGATTTTTTTTATTTTTTTTTTCTTTCAAAGTTTGATGATTTTTCTTGGATGACAAGGTTACACCGGAACCGGTCGCCGAAACGATCCCGTCCAGTTCCGGTCCGGACAGCCGGTCCGGATTGGTACCGGCCGGTCCAGATCCGGTACAGAAAATAAAAACAAAAACAAAAAAAAAATGATAAAAATTTCAGACCGGCACGACCGGTCGCCGAACTGCCGGACTGATAGTACCGGACCGCCGGTCCATGACCCAACGATACTTCCTTTGTATCACGGGTTGGAACCGGACCGATATCGCCCGATCCTTAAAACCACCAACTTTGAGGCTTCTCCTCAGATGAGAGTGGAGGAAATGTAAAGGAAGATTTGCTTGATTTGGAGAACACACCCTTTCACAATCTGCTAAACTCTTTGAAAAAAAAGGCATTAATTCTCACATCTTTGAAGGCATGGAGCATGAAGCGGATGTGATATAATTAAAGAAGTCTCCTACCAGATTTTGCACTATGGAATAATCAGAACCTCTTCTATAACCAAAGCTTTAAAGGTTGAACTTAGATTAGACTCCTAATCTAATAGTTGAATCACTTGAAACTAGTATCACTATCATGGGTATTTCTAATGAAAAAAATGGAATCTTTAACTAGACATACTTGTCTTTTTCTTACTTCTCGTGAACTTCATCTATTAAACAGATCATACTTGTCTTGATCATTCTAGTTAGTATATTTGTCATCCTATTTATGCATGTTTTCAATATTAGACATTTCCAATGAAGCCTCTATGTTTCAGGAAAGAACTCTAGCTTACTCTCACAAACCACTGGAATTCGTATGTATTACTAGATGCCTTAGTCCTCGTGACTGGATTGAAGGAACTGTATTACTTCTATAGTGATATAAGAATCAGCCCATTACGGATATTTTAAATGATAAAAGGGGAGTCCGGTTCACGGTCAGGTTTCACTTGGAACGTTAAACATGAATAAGGCACTCGTTTTTTAGCCCTGATAAATGACACAATGAACACACCCCATAGAGAGCAAGGTTTTAAAGAATGGAACCGGTCATCGGACCAATCCTGTCCGGTTCAGGTCCGGACCGCCGGTCCGGATTAGTACCGTCCGGTCTGGATCTAGTACAGAAAACAAAAAAAAAATTGAAAAAATTCAGACTCGTGCCGGACCGGCGGTACCGGACGCCGGACCAGCAGTACCAGTGGGACCAGTCGTCGGACCGGCAATACCGGTGGGACCGGTCGCCATCGATACTTCCTTTGTATCACGGGTTGGAACCGGACCGGTATGGTCCGGTCCCGATCCAAACGGGCTAGTACGGACCGGTATCGCCCGATCCTTGAAACCATGATAGAGAGGACTCAAAATCAAACCCCAAAATAATGTAGGCTGAAGAACAGCTATGCTGATGAATTAATCCAGCCACCAAACACAACTTTCTCAAGTTGTTCAAGGAAAACCGTAGAATCATTAGGAACAAAGAGAAAACTTTCTTAATTCAATAATAAAACTTATGTTTCTTCCTAAAAACATCTTCCCTACTTATAACAACTTTCCTACTCGAAATAAACCCTAAACTGCTAAAAAATCACTAAAACAAATTTCCTACTCGAAATAAACCCTAAACTGCTAAAAATTCGCTAAACCAAAAAGTTACTAAAAAGGAAAAAAAAGAAATTCAGAGAGCATAAACAACCTTAAATGGCCAAAAAATAGTCCACGCCATGGCAAAGCTGTCTTGTAGATCTTGTCGAGAGTTTTCCTTGCATATATTATAATGCCCAATTCCAACATCGGAGCGCCGACTTATGCCCATTTGAAAGCACGGTATGCACGATGCATCTTATTTTGATCTAACGCTTCTAATCCGCAGATACTTCCATTACATCACAAAACCACCCCACCACTTCAAGCTTAACATCGAACCAAGAAAAGGAAAGGCACTCAAGTTAGAAAGGGGGATACCAAGGCATCGTCGCACAAAATACAGTTGAGTTTGATTATACCTTTGTTTGAAATATGGCCGCTCATATATCTCTCATTAGTCAGTGGTCTCCAATGGCAGGTTATCAGAACCCATATCAGATCACTTTCCAAAGAGACATTTCTATCATCGATTCATCATATCAAGCCAAGAATTCATCTTCATTCCCTCTTCATCTTCAACAGAAAATACTTTAGAGATTTGTTGCCATTATCACCAATATTATTTAAGAATATCAACACTTATCATTGTCAAGGATCCTTTTTGTGAGGAAACAAAGTATTGAGGGAACTAGATCAAGATACATTAGTAACACATTGGAAATTGAATGAATTTGAAAGAAATTTCAGAAAAGTTCCTCTCCTTGTTTACATATGTGACTTACTTCCATACAAATCATCCAACATGTCTCTGGTATTAATCCATGTTCTGATTCAGATCAACCCTCTCAGTTCTACATATCTATATTTACACCACTAATTTGAAATCTTTTTATGCCACAAGCTCAATTAACCTTTACAAATAGGTCACACAATTCTACCTAACATTACTGTTGGTTTCTGAAATAGCTAGGCTTGATCCACCACACATTATCACATGATCACCCAAATGGTACCCAACAATTTAAGCAAATCATTTCCACCATTTACTGTACTGCAGTTCACTTTCTTACATATACTGATACCCTTTTGATCCATTATCATCCACCAAGTTTTCATACCATTATAGGCAAACTGCAACATGAGAGGAGTACACTGGTCCTTCAAAGAATGCCAAATGACCTAAATAGAAAAGTTGTTTTCTGCAAGTCGGTATGCAATATATATATATATATAAAAGGTATTACAAGGAAATGAAATGCTACAAAGAGCTTTTTGTTGCAGTAGGCTAGACCAACATAAAGGGAGTTTATTACAACACCACCATTAAACCCAGTTGCTGGAAAAGAGGAAGAAAACGACCAAAATAGATATTATGTTATTCTATGATCTAAGGTAGACAAGTTATCTGTGTTTTAGATGAAACACAAGGGTGCTAGGCAAATCTTGATAAGCGTCACCTTCTCTAAGATCAATGAAACCATTAAATCCCAATTGCTGGATATATATATGTGTGTGTGTGTGTGTGAGGAAGATCATAACCAACACACACACATATATTATTGTTCTATGAACTTAGGTAAACAGGTACTTGTCTGTGAAATAGATGAAACATAAGGACTAGACAAATCTTAGTTGGCATCACCTTCTCCAAGATCACAACAAAAGAACTAAAATTTGTGATTAACCCTGATTAACTCATCTCCTGACGTCTTAATATGTTAAGAAGATACGAATCAATATCTGTATTTATAGTACACTTACTATCACGTCCTGTTTTTTTTCCTTTTTCAAAGCAGTACTTAAGTAAGGCTAGCTATAGATTAGATTTTCTAAGAAGAAGTAAGAACTAAGAACTGCTTTCTTCCTTCCGTGTAGGATAATATATATAGAGAACCGAGATTTATTATGGGAAAACCAAAATATTCTTTGGCAAAGCACAATCTAAGCTGATGACCCCCCTCACCTAATTACCTTTCCCTCTCCGTCTCTCGATGTGGGTTCTTGTTTAAACAAGAAGATCTACACAGGAAGCAAAAGCACAAGAATCTCCTAAGCTCAGTAACAAAGATGTCAGACAGCATGGTACGGTGATTTTGAGCGAGATTTCAAGGAATCTTAAGTATCAAAGGCCTTAATAAGATCTTACTCAGCCACTCTAGAGCCTAAACGAGATCCCCCACTTCATGGATTGAGGAGATGAAGCTCATATCTCAAAAAAAAAAAAAAAAACCGTTCTTCTTCTTCTTCTTCTTCTTGCTTCACGCAAACCAGGAAAATCCCAGTGTAGTTTTCGTACGATGGAGTTCTATTGTTTTCTTCTTGGCTTGAGGAATATTTTTTTTTTTTTTTTTTTTTTGGAAGAGATGATCTAAGTACTTCATTAAGGAAGACTACTACTACTGTACCGAAAGAAAGACAAGAAGAAGAAGAAGAAGAAGATAAGAGAGGTACTATTACCTTGAACTAGAATACTCGAAAAGTTTTCCAGTTGCAGAAAAGATGATGAGAGCAACCTCGGCATCACAGAGAATGGAAAGCTCCTCAGCCTTCTTAAAAAGCCCTCTTCTTCTCTTAGAGAAGGTCACCTGTCTCGCCGTCGCGTTGTCGATCTTCCTGATCTGAATCTTTTCTCTCGCCATTCTTCTTCGTACCACAATCAATCAACCCTTCTTCTACACAGAACCAACCAAACATCAAATGACAAGAAGAAGAAGAAGAAGAAGAAGAAGAATAAGAAAGAAGAAGAAAAATTGGATCTCGGGCTTTTGGGTGAGAAAATTAAAGAAAAATCACTAGAAAGAAGGGTATTTTTTTTTCCAAATTAAGCGAAAAACGTAAGACAAACCCTAGTATATATAAAAAAGAGAACCATTTTCGATCCAAGTGAAGAAAACCCAGAAAAACCCACCAATCCCAGAGCTCAATGAAGGTGAAAATCTGCAAAACTGTAGAAGATGAAGAAATGGGATTGGATGGTTTTGCTTTTTTTTTTTTTACCTGTTTAGTTGTTCTTGTTGGTTATTTAGGAGAAATTGTGATTTTCACAGAACCCAAAAGACACCAACCAGGTGATTTGGAGAAGAGAACAACTTATTACAAACGAAAAGCAATTCCTTTATTTA
The DNA here is from genome assembly GCA_031762675.1 of Pachysandra terminalis. NCBI lineage: Eukaryota > Viridiplantae > Streptophyta > Magnoliopsida > Buxales > Buxaceae > Pachysandra > Pachysandra terminalis. Next base: position 10,227 of record JAUPMG010285588.1, on the reverse strand, counting down.
GCCAAACACTCACACACCCACTCCCTCTCTCTCTCTCTATATATGTAAAAAGACAATTGAGAAAAGTGATATTTGGGCACCACATCACTTTCTCCTTCCTCTCTTTCTTCGTTTTTTTTTCTTTCTCTTTATCTCTTTAATCTTTAATAAAAAAGACACTTTTCGATGGACACGTGTACGCTTCACTCTGCATTCACTTTTAGAAAAAATAGGATCCATGAAATTAAAAATAAAAATTTTAAAAATATATAGAAAAAAGATTCTTTTATGTGGATGTTCGCTTTCCGTACGTTGAGCCATGCCGGCACTAGGCCCCATTATAGACAAAGAATTATTACTCACTTGTACCTTCTTCTCAATCAGCCACTCCATCTCACGAATCTCACGTATACTTGTCAACTTCTCGGGACAAAATAACTTGAAAATATCGTTTAGGGATCCTTTTATGTGGATGTTGGTTTTGAGACCGCTCCTGTCGCTATTCGAAGTTCCTAATTAAGTAATGGGCAAAGAGTATTACCGTCGTTTTTAGGTATTTCTAATCCTTTCATTAGGATAAGAACGGCTTTTGCGAAAGAGAGTGGTGGTGGTTGTGGTGATTATTATGATACTATTAATGTCAATATTTAAGGAAAGTGCTATGGGATTATGGCATTCTATTTTTGTTGTGAAAATAATTTGTCGGATTCTACATTTACCCTTTATCTTGATTTGTACTTTCTTTTTTTGTTGAAAAAAATGGTTAGGGATGGTAATGAAACGGATTAAATGGCTGCTCCGCCCCTGTCAGTTTAGGTTTGCTATAAAGGTTTTAAGTCTCAAGGATCACGGATAAGACCGGTCTGATTGATCCCAATCCGGAACGGCAATGCCAGCCGATACCGGCCGATCCGGAAAGTTGCATGGATCGCCCATTTAAAAAATTTTAAAAATTGGATCGGCCGAACTAATCATTGGACCGGCAATTCTGCTCGCCAAAATGGCAGTATTGATGATGAATCAATTTTAAAATTAATTCACGCAAATCATAACATAGCAAGACATCTGGCAAGTATAGTTATGTAAATATACATTCTAAAGAGTGTATATTTGAAAATTTGAGTATTTTCTCAAAAAGACAATTTTTAATAAGAAGATATTTCTAGAAATAGTATATCTCCAAAATGTCTATTTCGAGATCATCATTTCAAGAATACTATTTCGAGAACACTATTTCGAGAATCATTTCGTAAGAATCATTTCGAGATATCCACAAAATAAGTTAGCAACTTCGAGAGGGCCAATTCGTCATTTATAGGTTAGCCACTTCAAGAGGGCCAATTCGTCATTTCAAGTTAAATCTTAAATGAGGTTATTAACATACACTTGTATTTCAAAGTAGTTTTAGTTAGTCATTTCAAAATGACCAAATTGTATTTTGAAATAGTTTTAGTTAGGCATTTCGAAATGATATTTCAAAATGACCAACTTATTATTCCAAAATCATATTTTTATCTTTCAGGATAATTATATGAATAATTCAAAATCAATTTTCGAAGTAGTTACTTCAAATGATCATTATGAAAACATAATGTTATGAATTATAAAGAAACATTCCCTAATATTTATTACTCTTCGAAATTAGTGAATTCATGAATCAGGATGATGGAGAAGATAGAGAAGTACATTCCCTAATATTTATCACACATCATGACGAAGGAGAAAGCTAGTGAAACTAGAAACAAGAAGAGGGTTTTCACCCCTGCACCACCCTTACCTTGTATGATCAAAGAAGCTTTGGTAATCCTGAAGCAATAGGTGAAGGATGGCATAGTGACTCTACCACTTCCAAAGCTTACAGCGTCAAAGAAAGATAAGTAAATGGATGACTTTTGTCAATATCATTCTTACGTCGACCACAATACGGAAGGTTATAAAGTTAATGATATGTTACTGTTCTATATTGATTCAAATCCTTAAATGCTTCAAGATCTTTGAGGCTCTTGGCAGGACTTATCTCGTTGGCCCTCCATTCTTGAAAGTCCAAGATTTATTTCCCCTATGCTTTAAATGAATAATCTTGAATTCACTAATTTCGAGGAGTAATAAATATTACAGAATGTTCCCTTATAATTCATAACATTATGGAGAAGAAGAGGGTTTTCACCCCTCTGCTTCTCCATCATCATTATTTGTGAAATAGGACTTGACTTGCTCTTCCAGGGAACATCTCCCTCAAGATTCATGGTACGACCAATACACTTTGCTGATTCATAAAACGAGTGAATGTGTCGATTCCTGCATTCTCTAACACGAGACGACAATCTTTTATCATGCCGTCAATGCACATCCTCACGAGATTCTCCTCTATAGTAGTTTCCCGACAGTCGGTAGCGAGATCACGGAAACGCTTCACATACGACTCCAATCCTTTGTCGGAATTTTGCCTTTCCTACCCTAAGTCCATAAGGGTCATGCGCCCTTCGACAATGAAAAACTTTCGTAGGAATGCCACCTTCATTTATTCCCAGTTGATGATGGATTCATGAGGGAAGCTGTCATACCAAGTGTAAGCGTGATCTGTGAGAGACCGAGAGAACTCCCTCATCTTGAGTTCATCATCACCAGTAAAAGCTCTTATGGATCCTATGAACTTGGTGACATGCTCTTTTGCATTGCTAGTCTGCCTATTGTACTGCTACATCAATAGCGGATAAGTCGTGTCAAGAGCCTCGAAGATCTTGAAGCATTTAAGGATTTGAATCAATACAGAACAGTAACGTATCATTAACTTTATAACCTTATATTATTTACTAATCCGAACATTGTGAAAGTATTTATTGAAACGTTGTATATTAAATTAGACGTTTTGGATATTGAATATTCAAATCAAAACGCCTGTTCAATCAAACGTTTTCAATTTGTTCATGAAACGTTGCAAACGATTAAGTAACAAATCTAAGGCTATAAAATGGCAACCATACATCAGAAAGAGATGTTGTTTTATCAATTCTTTGGCATTTAACATTTTCTGAGAACTTGCAAAGCTTTGTCCTGGGACTTATCTTTTCTAAAGTTACGTTCTGTGTTGTCTTTTTGAACATTCCTGACTCATCATTTCCCTCTTTGCTATCATCTTTCAAAAGGAAACCTTTCACTGTAACAGTCTTTCTTTGATTTAGGCCAGTGAAAGCAAGTATTTGAATCCACTGATTGTGCAAACCAATTTAGTTAATTGACATTTTTGGTCATTTTCCGGTTTGTGCATCACCAGTACTGGTGATGAGCCAATTTGAAAATTGATTCCCTCAAATCATAGCATGACATCTGGCAATGCTAGTTATGTAAATAAACATTCTAAAGAGTGTATATTTGAAAATCTGAATATTTTATCGAAAAGTTCTTTCTTAGTAGGAAGATATTTCTAGAAATAGTATATCTCGAAAATGTCAATTTCGTGAGAATCATTTCGAGCTATCCGCAAAATAGGTTAGCTATCTCGAGAGGGCCAATTTGTCATCACAAGTTAAATCTCGTATGAGGTTAGTAACATACGCTTGTATTTCGAAATAATTTTAGTTAGGTATTTCAAAATTATCGACTTATTATTCCAAAATCATATTTTTAGTTATCGTTCAGGATAATCATATGAATAATTCGAAATCAACTTTCGAAATAGTTATTCAAAATAATCAGTATGAACACATAATTATAAGGAAACATTCCCTGACATTTGTTACTCCTCGAAATTAGTGAATTGGAGGTTATTCAGTTAAAGCATGGGAGGAAATAAAACTTACTTTCAGGAATGGAGGGCTAGAGAGATAAATCCTGTCAAAAGCCTTGAAGATCCTGAAGCATTTAAGGACTTGAATCAATACACAACAGTAACGTATCATTAACTTTGTAATCCCATATTCATTACTAATCCAAACGTTGTGAAAGCATTTATTGAAACATTGTGTTTTGAATTAGACGTTTTGGATATTGAATATTCAAATCAAAACAAATATTCAATCAAGCGTTTTCAATATGTTCATGAAACATTGCAAACGGTTAAGTAATGAGTTTGAGGTTATAAAAAGGCAACGATACATCAGAAAGAGGGGATTATCAGATTCATTGACATTGAACATTTTATGAGAACTTACAGAGCTTTGTCTTGGGAATTCTCCTTTCTGAAGCTACGTAATGTGTTGTCTTTCTAAACATTCATGACTGATCTCATCATTTCCCTCTTTGCTATCATCTTCCAAAAGGAAACCTTTTACTGTAACGGTATTTCTTTGATTTAGGCCAGTGAAAACAATTATTTGAATTCACTGATTGTGCAAACCAATTTGATTAATTGATATTTTGGATCATTTACTAGTTTGTGCATCACCAGTACCAATCATTGGACCGATGGTACCGATTAGGACCAGACCGGTCTAGGTAGATACCTGTTGGATTGTTCCATTTATAAATAAAAAATAAAAAAAACTTTGGATCAGTTGGACCGGTTGTACCGGCCAATCCGTACCAGTATCAATTGGACCGGTCCGATCCAAAGCCACTTGATACAATAGTTGTATCATGGCTTGGAATCAGACCGATCCTGACAATCCCAATACAGACTAGATCGATCCGATCCTTGAAACTATGTTTGCTATCACCTGGTTCAACCCCATTCCCATTCAATTATCATATATTTTATCTGGAGGAGCGGATTTGGGATAGGATGGACCCTATAGGGTTGGGTTAGGGTTTGCCAAAGGACACCTCATTGCCATCCCATCTCCCAAGTATGGCGTAATAGTTTGACGGCAAACTCCAATAGAGTAATAGGATCCAATCTTTTCAATGTAAATTATCATGGCAGGCTTTGTTTAACAAAATATAACGAATATCGTACTTCCTATAATGTATTATCAACGTAAATGCGATGTACTAGTCAAATTTATAAGAGAATATTGTTATATGGAGATTGATACTATTAAGGCATTAGGAAAGTTCTAATGATCCAATCATCGACAATATCGGAAGGTAAAATAATAATTTTACATGTTATTTTTTCAGCCCTACAAAGTATTTATAATACTTTTCGTGATTGCTGTTATAACACTTTTTCTGAAGTTTTTGAGAATAATAGACCCAAGTGTAGATATAGATACTATTGTCAAATCACGTAAAATCGATTGGTGTGTCTTATATGCTTGATTTGTTGTCTACTTTCTCTATTTATCTTTCTTTCTTTACAATGGGCTGGTTCGAATGAGGGTTATCCGTTGAATTGCTGTGACATGTACTTACTGTTCTCTGTTCATGCTAAAATGTTGTGGCATGTGTAGAACTACTATTACATGTACTAACTTAGACATGTAATTTATATAAATATATATATATATATATATATGTTATTACATAAAATATAAGGGAGGTATCTGTTATTTTGTCAAACCTTCTAGGATGTAATTGAATAACATACCCAATGAGACATTTTAATTATAATTAGGAGTGTTTTGTGTGATCGGATTATAAAGTTTTGAGATGTACTTTAACTTGGTTATTAGGAATAAAAATATCACGATGAAGAAAAGGAATTAATATTGTTACTTTACAAAAATATCTATTGATTTATGTCCTTTTGTATGTTACTCTAAAGCTTTCCTCTTTAGTTCCATTCGAGCAAAGAAGTGATAGAGAATGAATCAATCTCGATAAAAAAACAATAATAAAGGAAGGCTTGAAAGCGATCACGAGAATGAGACTTGCGATAGTGATAGTCCAATTCGATATGTTTCAGACGAGCATGAAAAATTGGATTGGTGAACATGTATAAGGGGATGTGGATTAATTAATTCTATCACAAAATATGTGGACAGGACAATTAAATTGTATCCCAATATCACAAATAATAAATATGCCTCACAATATGTAGCTCAATATTGGTACGATTCACAAAGGATAACTATGTCCCACAGGACCACAATAGCTCAACAGTGGCAACAACTATGAGTTGTACTCGGTTTCACCATTAGATCTTGTAAGTAGGTCTGTAAACAAGTCGAGCTTTGCCCATTTCTGCTTGGACTTGTAAATCTTGAATAAGGTTCAGTCTTTTTAAAAAATTTGGGTTCAGGCTCGTTAAAAGTTTTGAGCTCAGGCTTGGCTTAGGCTTGTTACAATATTTTGGACTCCAGCTTGGCTCGAAAAAAATTAGGCTCGTAAAAGGCTCGGCTCATAAAAAAAAAAAAGCTTAGTTTAGTCCAAATGAATCAATATTATGAGTATTATTATATATAATATAGGATAAATTATAGTTACCTCCCTTGAGGTATGCACAAATTACACTTAGCTCTTTTCATCTATCAAAAATAACACTCTGCCTCTTGGTAGATGACGACGGTTAATAGAATCAACATACATTATAATTTACATAAAAAGCACTTAACATACAAAAGCAGAGTTTGTGATTTAATTGTAAGAAAAATAAATTTACTAAAATACCTTTCGAGGGTTTCGATTGAAACTAAGCCGAATAAACCAGGGTTTACAACACAATAAAAATCGTGCTATTTTCATTTCTCTTGGTTAGATTTCTAACCAAGAGAAATCGTGCCGGCTGTAGCACCACCGACGAACTCAATCAACGAATTCCTTTTATTCTCTACTATTTTCATTTCTCTTGGTTAGATTTCTAAGAGGACGGGTTATGTTCTTAGTTTTACAAATGGCGAAATTGTGTCTGTCATTGTAGCATAACCGACCAAATTCATTTATTGTTTACTAAATGTCTGGTTTTCTATTCAGATCTTTTGAAAATGGGAAGTCCTTTAATGGGTCACGTATTTCCATGTGGGAGATTCATCAACGATTGGTATTCGTCTGTCATTTTGCAATAAATGCTCGACCATCCAGAGGAAATTTGAAGTAGGCGTTTAGCTTCCTTAGGACAAGGATCTTCTGTGGTCTAGAAGATCCTCGTCCATGTGAACCTCATGACAGGAGGTTCACACGTGTCCTAGGTGGGCCCACAACTTTAACAGGCTTCTACCCATTAAGATAGAAACCGGTTAAGTTGTATTTGGAACCCTGGATTTCAGAAGAAATGAATAGAAAGTGCTAAAGAAAGCACTTTCTTTTGTTTGGTTAACCATTTTTGAAAGAAAAGAAAAAAGATTTGAAAATAAAATTTTCTCTCAAATTTTCTCTCCAAAAGGTAGAGATTTTGAGGGAAAAAAAAGGAAAAAAGTTGGAGAAAAAGCCTTTCTAGACTACCACCACCACTACCACCACCACCACCCCCAAAAAAACACCCCCACCGCCCACCCCACACACACTAGAAAATTGCATGATTATTGTAATTGTGCGTTTGGTTAGTAAGAAAATCATAAGAATTCTTAACATAATTTTTCAATTCTACCCTTATATATACCATAAGCCATATATACGGTGTCAAAACAACTTCGGTTTGGTTTCGGTTTGATTTTTAGACTTTGGATGGTTTTAGTTTTAAAATTATAAAATTAAATTAGACCGACTTGATTTTGGGTTGAGATCAGTTTAAATCAACCCGGTTAATTTTGGTTTAGATTATAGAGGACGTTAAGCCCCCCATTCATCAATTCTCGTAATTTCTAATTTTTTTAAGTTTCAAAAAAAAAATACACTCAATCAAATTTTAAAAAAATGTAACAAGTTTTTATGGGTCCCACCTCTCTTGGCTTTAATATAGAACACGCAACTCTTTTTTTTTAATTTTTTTGTCCTTTCATTTATATTTTCTTTTACTTTTTCTCCAATTAATAAGACTATTTTTAACTAATTATATATATATATATATATATCAATCCTTGTAAATGTGGATGTTTGGGAAGGGCAATGTTGAAAGAAGATTAAAAAAGGATTCTCACGACGCAAAATCTGACCAATTTGGCAAAAAAACAAAAATTCTTTTTTTAGTTATTATCTTTCTCAAGAAAGCAGTGGACCCCACTACCTTTTCATTTTCTTACAATTCAAACGCTCATGGGAAAGAGAAAAATGCATTTTCTTTTTCTTTCTCACACTTTCTCGGTATCCAAGCACACAGCCTTAGGTAAAATGGAAAAAAAAAAAAAAAAGTAGAATATGTAGTTGATTTAGGATGTAATTGTATTTTAAAATTTTACAACTTGAAGAGGGGCATTTTGGTCTTTTATGTGTTTGACTTAAGTAATTTTTGTCTAACTCTTAGAAAGAGTTAACAAAAGGGAGGTGAGTATGACCTCCCTTCAAACCTCAAGAGAACAAAGTATTATTTTTGATAAATGAAGGGAGGTAAGTGCAATTCGTTCTTACCTCAAGAGAAATAACTGTAATTTACTTTATAAGATATAAGAATAAAAACACATAATTTTATATACAAACTTACCCGAATCCACTCAAATTCAACTCAAGCTCATTACGATAATGAGCTTTTTTTTAGATTATGTTTGCTAGCATAATTATAGAGCTCACGATCGACTTGTTGAGGATTTATTCTTTCTCTCTTTTTCTTTTTCGAGTCCCAAACAAATAATATCGTCCAAGAATATAAAATAGCAAAGTAGTGGGCTTTGGGACAAAGGGCATATTCTGCCTTGTGAGCATTCAAGAAGACAGAGTTGACATAAAATAATGTTTCTTCAAACTCTGGTGGATATTCATTATTGTGTTTTTCTTTAGAAACATGATTTTCTTTATCCTCTTTCAATCACAAGAGGTGAGACAGTAATAAGTTTGAATACAATACTGATTGGGATCAGACTAATTAAATGTGTTTCCTAGTTTGGTTTAAAACTTTTACGAGAACTATAAAGAATAATAGGGATATTATTTTACATTATATCGTTAAAACACGTCTTGACTTGTTTACTATTCCAAAACAACTCAAATAAATGCTATTAAAAAAAAGGATAAATTCCACAAACCTCTTTTCAGGTTTGGTATAATATTCAGATATTTCTCTTATTTTTTTTAAAAATACAAACACATCTCTTTTATTATCTCTATTCGAATATAGACCTCTCCTATACTAACTGAATTGAATGGAAATTATAAACTTTTATATGTTTTAGACTATTTTGTCTTTGTATTTAAGCCTTTCACATCCCACCACCACCCTCACCGCCAGCACCCCACCATCACCACCACCACACCCTCACACCAAGTAGTAGGGTGGTAGTGGTGGCGATGGCGGTGGTGGTGGTGGGATTGAGGGGGTGGTGGCAGTGGTGGGATGGTAGTAGTGTGGAAGGTTTAAATACAAAGGGCAAAATAGTCTAAAACATGTAAAAGTTTATTATTTCCGTTAAATTTCATTTTAGTGCAGGGGAAGTCCATATCCGAATGGAAATAATAAGGAGATGTATTTGTACTTTTGAGAATGATAGGGGAGGTATCCGAGTATTATACCAAACCTCAAGGGAGGTTTGTGGAATTTACCAAAAAAAGGCTTGTTTCCTTCTCAAAAGAGACTCAAATCTTTTTTTTCTTCTTGTTTTGGCATGTTTTCTCATTTGACCAATTCCTCTTTATATACAACAATATTAATTACTTTTGTGCACAAATAGATCTACATTACATTCCTCCTTTTATCCATATTAGTGAAGAGCACATAATATACATGCGCATTGATAAGAATACTTTTAGATGTACTTAAATGTAAAGTATAGCAAAATTGTTGAATAAGAGAATTTAATTATACATATCGACAAAATTGCTGCAAAGTCCATGTTTAAGTACTAAAGTTATATATAGTTGAAATGTATTTACTTAATTAAAAATGTTTTCATACAACAACCTTTTAGGTCCCTATAAATGATAAGAGAGATACTCGTATCATACCTGAAAGATAAAACAAAATTATATAACCACTTGTACATAAACTTCTATTAATGATAGTTTAAGGAAAAAAGTAAAATGACTTCATGTAGATTTTGATTCTCTAAGGTGTCGTTTGGTTCCCATTTTCAGAACTCATTCCAGGGCTTGGTACGAGTTCCAAGCTTTGGAATGAGTTTTGACAAAAAAATGGACGTTTAGCTAGCAAGTCTTGGAATGAGTTTTTCAGAATGAGTTTTGAAAAATACACATGATCTCAAAATCAGGTCAAAACCTGTTTTTAGATTTTAAGAATGAATTTTGCATTTTGATGGCAAACTTGTAAATACCAAGAGAATCTCTTCACCACCACTACCACCACCACCACCACCACCCCCGCCACCGCCACCACCACTACCACTA
>JAUPMG010285578.1:0-17981 GCA_031762675.1 Pachysandra terminalis | reverse complement strand
TTCACACGCCCTTCTTATATTGTACAAACTTTTAAAGTTTTCATTAATTATACCTTTTACTCAATTTTTATATTATTTACAATTAAACCTCTTATTAATTACAGTTAGCCCTAAATCTCCTTTTAATTTAAAAGTCTCTACTAAACTTATTGATTTATTACATTATTACCCTTATCTAATGTTTAGGGTCATTACATTAACCTATATTGCCCTTTAATGTCTAAGGCAACATAATATTTCAAAAGTTCTATTTCGAATGAATATTAGTTTGTGTTCTATCTCGAGTAGATCCTCTAACTATATACTGATTTCGAATATTCCTCCCATGTTAAATAGGCTTTCGAAATGAATTACTCTCCTAACAAGAGTGGGTGTATAGAAGTTCGAATATATGTTCTGAATTCATAATGCAGCATGTAATTACGTAATTGACCTTGCCAGGTGTCATTCTATCATTGGCTTGAATCAATTTTCAAATTGGCTCATCATCATTTGCTCCCTACGTTTAGAACGTGCGAGTCAGTCACGTTGTAAACACAATATTAATCAGAGGCAATTTCCTACGCACGTTGAATGCATAGCTCTGATAATCACATAGTATTTGCACTTGATATATTTTTGTTTGAAGTATATTTCGAGTAGAGCTTCAAAAATATGTTGTTCGAGGTCTAACTCGAATAGATCCTCAAAATATTTTGCTTAAGGTCTATCTTTTGTAGATTCTTAAAATATTCTGTTTGAGGTCTATCTCGAGTAGATCCTCAAAAAAATTTTGTTCTAGGTCTATCTCGAGTATATCCTTAAAATATTTTATTTGAGGTCTATCTCGAGTAGATCCTCAAAATCTTTTGTTTAAGGTCTATCTTTTGTAGATCATTAAAATATTTTGTTTAAGGTCTATCTCGAGTAGATCCTTAAAATATTTTGTTTAAGCCCTATCTTTTGTAGATCCTTACAATACTCTGTTTGAGGTCTATCTCGAGTAGATCCTCAAAATTTTTTTTGTTTAAGGTCTATCTCGACTAGATCCTTAAAATACTTTATTTGAGGTCTATCTCGACTAGATCCTCAAAATCTTTTGTTTAAGGTCTATATTTTGTAGATTCGTAAAAATATTTTGTTTAAGGTCTATCTCGAGTAGATCCTTAAAATAGTTTTTTGAGGTCTATCTCGAGTAGATCCTCAAAATTTTTTTGTTTTAGGTCTATCTCGAGTAGATCCCTAAAATATTTTGTTTGAGGTCTATCTCGAGTAGATCCTCAAATTATCTTTGTTTAAGATCTATCTCGAGTAGATCCTTAAAATATTTTGTTTGAGGTCTATCTCGAGTAGATCCTCAAATTGTTTTTTGTTTTAGGTCTATCTCGAGTAAATCTCTAAAATATTTTGTTAGAGACCTATCTCGAGTAGATCCTCAATTTTTTTTTGTTTAAGGTCTATCTTGAGTAGATCCTTAAAATATTTTGTTTGAGGTCTATCTCGAGTAGATCCTCAAAAAATTGTTTTTAAGGTCTATCTCGAGTAGATCCCTAAAATATTTTGCTTGAGGTCTATCTTGAGTAGATCCTCAAAATTATTTTTTGTTTAAAGTATATCTCGAGTAGATCCTTAAAATATTTTGTTTGAGGTCTATCTCAAGTAAATCCTAAAAAAACAAATTTGTTTAATGTTTATCTCGAGTAAATCCTTAAAATATTTTTTTTGAGGTCTATCTAGAGTAGATCCTCAAAATTATTTTTTTTGTTTAAGGTCTATCTCTTGTAGATCATTAAAATATTTTGTTTGATTCGAGATAATACTCCCAACATATGTGACCAAATACTCCAACACATGTGAGCTCTCGAATGTCTGAGGTCCATCTCAAGTAGATCCTCATAGTATGTGTATTTTTGAGTTGATTCTCTCACGTATGTAAGCGCTCGAATATCTGAGGTCAATCTTTTGTAGATCCTCAGGGAAAATATATAACTTCGAGTTGATTCTCCCAACACATGTGGGCACTCAAATATCCGAGGTCCATCTTGTGTAGATCCTCAGGGAAAATATATAATTTCAAGTTGATTCTCCCAACACATGTGGGCACTCGAATATCTAAGGTCCATCTTGTGTAGATCCTCAAGGAAAATATATAATTTCGAGTTAATTCTCCCAACACGTGTGGGAACTCGAATATCTGAGTTCCATCTTGTATAGATCCTCAGGGAAAATATATAATTTTGAGTTGATTCTCCCAACACATGTGGGCACTCGAATATCTGAGGTCCATCTTGTGTAGATCTTCATGGAAAATATATAATTTCGAGTTGATTCTCCCAACACATGTGGGTGCTTGAAATATACTGATTCGAAGGTATACTCCCAACTTACGTGGGCTTTCGAAGAAATACTTAGTTTCGAAGGCATTTTCTCCTTTGAATAGATAATTAGATAATTGCATATAGGGTGTAAGCCCCCAATTTCATAATCAAGCATGTCATATATAAAAGTAAGTCACAAAATATTGATTTGAAAGTTATCAGACCTTCTGAGATAGTAATGTCACATTCATCCTCTGCTTCTCTACTGACAGTTTTTGAGTGTACACTCGAATAGCTATTTGTTCAGACTTCAAAAAGCCAATTTCTTTCATGCTATCTTCGAACCTCTAATATTTCAGCAAATATCCTTGGAGGATAGACAACGTTCCCAGTCACCTCAGAGACAATGATATTCACAGCAGCCCCTTACCCTTATGATTCGGTAAAGGGTCAGTGAGAAATGTTTTGGGCTGCAGTTCAATTTCTCCAAGCTTCACTTGAAGATAGTAGAACCTCCTCATGGAATAACAATCATAAGTGCTATGACCCATGTAATGAGGATACTTGTAGAATTTCGGACTACTCCGATCCTTTGCTGATGACACCTTCTTTGGGGTAGGAAGTTTGACATGGCCATCTTTTACCCAATTGTCAAACAAAATATCGGATTGAGCCGGTGTACAGTCTGGTTGAAGTGGAGGATCTCGAGAACTTTTGTTCTCATTCTTCTTTGATTTCTTCGAAGGACCATCTTCAACCAATTTAGTCTCATTTCTTCTTCTTTCATTTTTCTTAGAGATGCTAGGCATCGAAACACTAAGTTTTCGAGCTGCATCATAAATCTTGGTGAAGCTTGTGATTCCCAAATTTTCCAAATGAATTCTATATTCGGGGAGAATCCCAATAATACAGTATTCAACAAATTGGTCTTCAGCCACCCTTTCAGTACATGACATCACCAATCTCGAAAACGCTTAACATACTCAACTAGACCCTCAGAATGGCGTTATTCTCTGCTCAAATCGACAATAGTATATACTTCTTCAGTGATATAAAATTTCTTGTGAAAAATGGCATCCATGTCCTCCCAAGTATCCACAGAATCTAGTATGAGGTTATTATACCAAGTGTAAGCCTTATCTGACAAAGACTTTGAGAATTCCCTCAATCTGAGGTCATTATTCGAGGCATGAGCCCCCAAAGCCTCAATGAAACGACCTATGTGTTCCTTCGCATTTCCTGTTTGGCTTGTAAACTTAGGAAATTTAGGACTAATATAATCCTTGGGATAGGGTTTGCTCAGTAGCGAAAGAGAGTATGGTGGACGATAGTCACTGTTGACCGATTTAGGATCTCGAGTTTGTGACTTTTTCAACAAGGATTCGACTTCCTCAAAATTAGTAAAATAAGGAGCAGAAGATGATGGTATAATAGTTGGTCGAACAACTGATGGTGATAGAATTGCCTAAAAAGGCAAAATGCTAGGACAATTCTCAAAAGTAGGCCTAATTGGTTCCTCTCTCGAGATATTGGTAGTAACAACTGGTGATGGTAAAGAAGATGGAGGTATAAAACTTTCTTGGAGTGTTGTCCGAGCAGCAATCGTGGCTTGCTGGGCCAGTAAAACCAACATTTCCTGATGCATGACTGCCATCATTTCGAGCGTGACTATTATTCTCTCTTCAGATGACAGTGTTGCACTTGAAATAGAAGGTGTTGATGATGATGATGCAGCAGTCACAGTTGATGGATTAACTATGGAAGAAATATTCACATGATCCACAGTAGGATCCTATATTCCAGTAGTGTTAACAATAGGAAATTCTGGGACCATTTGAACAATTCAATACTGATTTTAGATGCAAAAGATAGGAAACAATTCAAGTTCCCCAGTAGAGTCGCCAAAAATGGTGATGCGTAAATCGGTAAATAGATTAATTTGACAATAGGATGTCAATTACCTAAAATGGTTTGAGCAACACGAGGTTCGAAATATCTGCTTACACTGGCCTAAATAAAAAGAATGACTGTTCCAATGTAAGGTTTCCTTATGAGATGTAAATGAGGGTGAGAACAAGAATCAGTCAGGAATGAACAGAAAGGTCCACACAAAGCCTTAATTTAGAAAGATGATTCTCAAGACAAAGCTCTGCTAATTTCTCAGAGAATGTCAAATGCCCAGGAATCCAATCCCTCTTTCTGATGTATCATTGACCTTTTATAGCTTCAGATTCATTACTGAACCATTTGCAACGTTTCATTCAATTCACTCAAAACGTTACATTAATGTATACAAGCGTTTTGATTTGAATGTTCAAAATGCTACATTAAAGATTATAATGTTTCAATGAATGTATTCGAAACGTCTGGATTAGTAATGAATATTCCGTTATAAAATTAATGGTACATTACCATTTTATGTTGATTCAAGTCCTTAAATCCTTCAAGATCTTTGAAGATCTTAATAGGACTTACCTCTTTGGCCCTCCATTCCTGAAAGTCTAATGTTTATTTCTCCCTATACTTTAAATGAGTAATTTCGAATTTACCAACTTCGAAAAATAATGAAAATCAAGGAGTGTTCTCTTATAATTCATAACTTTATGTTCACACTGATTATTTCGAGTTATTTTCTTGAAAGTTGTCTTCAATTCACTTATATGACTATCCCTAAAAGTGACATGACTTTGGGATAGTAAACTAGTTATTTCGAGATTCTATCTCAAAATGCCTAGCAATAATCATTTCGTAACACAACATAAAAATAGCATTATGCGGAAAACTTCTTTTTAAGATAATATTTATGATGAGGAATTGACCATCTCGAGGTGGTTAACTTATATTGCCCTTTAATGTCTAAGGCAACATAATATTTCGAAAGTTCTCTTTCGAATGAATATTAGTTTGAGGTCTATCTCGAGTAGATCCTCTAACTGTATACTGATTTCGAATAATCCTCCCACATTAAATGGGCTTTCGAAATAAATTACTCTCATAACAAGAGTTGGTGTATAGAAGTTTGAATATATGTTCTGAATTCATAATGTAGCATGTAATTACATAATTGACCTTGCTATGTGTCATTCTATCATTGGCTTGAATCAATTTTCAAATTGGCTCATCATCAGTATTCATGTCTTTGTTGCGTGCGTGAGTCGCAGATCGCAATTGGCTTAAGGGTTATGTGCAGCGAGATTGCACACTTCCGTTTTTGCTCTTTTGGTGTCCATTTAATGCACGTCCAATGGGGTGAGTTATCTTTGATCAATGTGCAGGACGGTTCGTCTCCAGTTTTCGGGTGGTGGCAATTTGCGCTTTGCTTGGTTCATCTTCTGATTATTTAAGTTCTCGACGGAGATGCTTGGGAGAAAACTTCTCTATGTGCAAGCATTCGATCGTCTTGTTGTCTCTTTCGGATCTTTGTACGGCGAACGATAAGTTCTTTCTAAGTGAAGATCTATTGGTTGCATAAGGTATGTAGGTTGTTTCTGACCATTTCTTCGTGCTTCCATGGTTTTTACTTTTTTCTTTAGGAACCCATGCCGGACGCTAGGTTATAAATGTCCCGGTGGGCATGCTTGAGTTTGCTTTGCTTTTCCTTCTCTTCTTTGATTGTCTTTTGTCGTTTGAACTTCCTTTGCGATTTTGTTTGCTCAGTTGAAAGCTTAGTGTCCTTAGTTGGTTGTTGTAGTGGATGATAGTGATGATTCGTGTTAGGTCTAAACTTGTTTTCGTGTTTCCGGTTTCTTTGATGCCGTAAAGTGTATCAATGGCGAGGACCAAGGGATCTGGTCGCAAGACTGATGTGGCTACTTCACATGATGCTAATGTGCTCAGTAAAAAGGGATATCTACATTCGGATGTTCCGTCGGAGAATATGTGGCATGAAAACGTCCTGGTGGATGATTATTTTTGTGTTAATGTCCAGGAACTGCATATGAAAGGCATCGAACCTTACGGCAGGTGGAGATTTCATTACATTGGCACAGAGCTAGGTAATCTGTTTGAATGTGACATGCTTAGGGTATTGGTGCAAAAGGGCGGCATGCCTCCATCAACGTTAATTTTGAGTAGCATCCCGGTCCTTCCGGTGGTTGGAGGGATTGGTGTGAGGAGATTTGTTCTGTGTCGCAGTACTAGGAGGTGTTTGAAAGAGCTGGCATTGATGGCTCGATAATGCTCTTCTCTAACCTTGATCTAAAGTGGGACACGGCGGCCGCTACCACCTTGGTCTGTCGCTAAAGTTTGACATACCATACATTCATAGTGGCTTGGGAAGTGTTCTCACCCTCTTTGGAGGACGTGAGTTATTTAATGAAGCTCACCATCATTGGCGACGATGATATGGGGAAGATAGTGCTCAATGAGGAGGAGCAGGTGATTGAAGTTGCGCTGAGATAGGCTTTGATCGATTTCCGCAGCAAGTCGGTATTTGGGAGATCCGGTTCTAAAGACAAGAATGACGCTAAGTTGAAGCGTTCCAACTTCTATGGTTGTGAAATCCGGTTCTAAAGAATTTTTATGCTGAGATAGAGCGCCTTGCAGAAGGTCTCTTCCCAGAAAATTGGAGTCAAAAAGTGAGCCCTGGGTTGAACAACGATTATAGCTTGGAGGCGTTCATATCTTTTTGGTTGAGCCCATACATCCTTGAGGGCTCGTCAAACGATGGCATTTCTCGTGACGTATTTCTTATGGCGATTAGACTGGCGTAGGGGCATCGCCTTGCATTGGCGCCCTTGTTCTTGGGTAATCTTTATAGTAGATTGGATACCGCGTTGGAGGCAATGTGCGTGTCCATGGGGCGATATGATGTGGAGACACTTGTTTCAGTTTCGTTTCTACAAATGTTACTGTATGAGCGCTTTCGGGATTATGCACCGGTACCGTGTACCTTCCCTGATTTTTGTACTGAAATGTGCAGGCAGTCAGATGGTACATTGAAGATGAAGTCGAGGAATAATTATCCTCGTGGATGGAGACGGGATAGTGCTTGTTCTGATTGCGGTTTGTCCGACTTGATTGATGTCCTGGACATCAAAAATGCATTTTTGTTTCGTCCTTACATGACGGTGGCGCTTGGTATAGAGGCGGCTCTTGCATTCTGACCGCCTTGCAACCACGAATGAGTCTTTGTTGGAGAGAGAGGATTTGAGTAGGCTCGTATGGGCTAAGTTTCTGACTGTAACGCCATTGTTCCTTCGTTCACTAATTAATGGGAAGTCGCATCCCGTTCTCTATAATTCTCATAGCTTCGCCCACCAGTTTGGCTATGACCAGGGTGTTCCATATGAGTACAACTGGGAGACTCCGACGTCTGTGTTTGCTATATTTTTATGGCACTGTCAGGTTGATGTGTGGCCTAAAATAAAGCACTTTTTCTATCTGTCTGCTGGTCAATTCGGGGGGCATCATCTTTGTTTTATAAGTTATTGGGAAAGCTATGCATGCGTTGGATAAGTTTGTTTGTCATAATCCAGAGCTACTGACGGCCAATGTCGTTTTGAGGACTGTAGGAGCTGCTCTTGGGTTGAAGGTGCCGCAAGAGGCGTGCAAGAGCTTTGTGTGGTCCTCCCGAAAACCTATCTCTACCGTGGGCACAAAGAGGAAAGGAATTGGGTCCACTGCTGGCCCTAAGGTCAAAAAGGTCCGATCACCTTTCTGATATGTCATTGTAGATTCGTTCTAGTTTCTTTACTTTTCTTTGTTGTCACCTGGCATTTGTGTATAAATATGTAAGGACCCTTATCCCGTGAAATTGTCTCCCGAGCCAAACCCAGTTATTTTGCGCTTACCAGCCCATAAGATTAGAATGGGTAAGCCTTGGGCGTTCTAGGGTGTGCACAATGGGTTCTAGTTTGGGTAGGAGGAGACAAATGCAATTCTCCTTATCCCAAACCCCCATTATAAGTATTAAATTAGATTAGGGTAAAAGGGAGAATTTTTGAAAAAGAGGAAGAAAGGAAGCCGAAGTAGATCTGAGTCGGGGAAGGCTCTCCCACCTCCAGCTCCAGCCGATTGATGAAGAGAGACTCGAGGGAAGCATCTCCTACTAGAAGGGCATCACAAGTGAGTTGTTGGAATATGTATAGTACTCTTATCGAAACCAATATCTCAAGTTTTATGTTTTACGTGTTGGATGTATTTATTAATGATTGATGTTAGAAATCTTCATCAAGATAGGTTAGAATGATGTGGTTGTTGCTTGTACATGTTTTCGGTGTTGTGGATGCGGATATATGATGTTTGGACCTAATTTGATAACCTCGAGTTGGATTCCGAAACCTAGAGAAAACCCAAAAACTACCCAGATAAGCACAGTTCGGCAGACGTCGGTCCACCGACCCCTCTGCCGACATAGAGCATATTTTAATTCAAAATGGGAGTTCGGCGGGCATTGGTACACCGACAACTCCACCGAACCCCCTGAGATTTCACAAACCCTTCGGTCCACCAACAACTCCACCGACAGAGACCTGATTCTAGTTCATTTTAGTTGTTCGGCAAACTTCGGTCCACCGATGAGTCATCGACCAGCCTATCGAAGACCTTGTGGGTTGCACAGTGGTTGTGATTTTTGAGGATGACCTAAGTGGATGATGTGGGGCTTCGACCATTGATTTGTTGTTGATTCCGGAAGCGATATTTGACGTGAAGGCATCTAGCCTGCCTACAGGGAGTCAATCTTGGTGTTCCGAGGTTATTGTGACCATCATCCCACCTTAGGTTTGATCCGTATTGGTTGTGAAAGGTTGGTTAATTAGTTAAGTTGTTGCTCTTGTTGTAATATATTGATTTGGAAAGGATACCGTGATGGCATCTGGCGGATTATTCATGTGTATGGGTGCACGGATGGCTTCCAAAGAGAGTTGCACCGGAAATCCTACTGTTACTTGCAGCATAGCTTGTCTGGTCAACAACCGGGCAACGACAGATTTGAGTTATGAAAAAATAGCTTGTCCGGTCAACCGGGCAGTGACGGATAGAGTTTATGGTGTTGTCTCGATATGGATTTGTCACTGATAGGAAGCTTAGGATGGTTTGCAATCAGATTATCTGTGTGAATAGGCGTGCGGATAGTTTCTGTTGTTGATCCTCATTTGGTGTCCTAGTTTAATGCATTACATACTAGGCTAATATCAAATGATAAGTGAACTGGGAGGTGGAAATCTACGGAGAAACTATCGTGAAGCCTCCGGTTGGGTTGACTTTACACCTGTGGGATGAGATGGCCCCACTTAAACTAAGGTAGGATGCTAGAAATCATCCTATACAGGTTCGCTAGTCCTTGAGTATGGTACACTCGCGAATTAGCTATATGGTAGCCTTCATGCAATGGGTTAGCGACCGGAACAAAGAGGGGACTTCCGGCAGTTCCTTGGACCATGTCCTAAATCGGTTATTATTGTTGAGAAGCTACATATGATGTCCACTTATCAGGAGATGTTAGTCTTAGTACATTCACTATGCATTCATTTCATTATTTGTGTGTTATTTCTCATTGCATCCATTATAGGTCATGTGATTGATTCATTTCATCTCATATTAAAATACTCAATGTTGTTGTTATGTTATTGCTGTACTAACCCTGTGATTTGATCTCCATAAGAGGACGGGTGACTGTTTCATTCTTCTTACTGGGCATCATAGGCTTACGCAAATTTTCATGTTATAGGATAAGAGGAGTGATCGTGTTAGCTGGATCACTGTTGATTGTTGGCTTGGATGCTTTCCTTTGTTTTGTCTGTTGTAGGCTTATACTCCTGAGGGAGTTTGACTCCTTAATATTTTGATGTAATAGTGGTATTTGTTTAACTGAGTTGAGAAGTTGTTTTGACTAGTGGGTATCTTGGCTCAGCTGAAGTCAAGGACCATGGTTTTTGATAGTTTATGTTCTTTACTTTGATTTCATGTAGTAAGACTTCCACACTCTAATTAAATGGTTTAATAAAGATAATTATTACTTTTATTTCACTTGTGGTTTGGTAGCAATCCGCGGTCTAGTAGTGGATCCCGAAGGTCTCACCTTGAGATTCGTGCTATCCCTCATTGGGAATCGTGTACGGGATCTGGGGTGTGACAAAATATTTGTGGCGCTTCTGGTTGTTTTGAAGCTGAGAAATGCGGATCTAGTAGTGGCATCGGGAGTCTTAGCTTCTATTACTAAGAGTCCAAGTGGTCTGCCTATCCCTCCAGATTCTCTATCCAGGGTTATTAGCCCACCTGGCGTAGTTGAGGCCGGGGAGGGGTTAAGCAACTGGAGAGAGGGAAGCCGGCTACCTTGCCTGATACGATGGATGTGGGATCTAGTTCTGAGGAGTACTCAGAGTAAGAGTTCGAGGGTGGGATCCAAGAAGAGCAAATTCCCAGTGGCTCAATGGTTAGCTTACGAGGTTAGGCATCGGGTCATTTTGTGCCTGTGAAGGTGCCACCACATCGTCAAGTAGCTCAAAGTGCTTCACGGGATGAGTCTGTGTGAGATAGATCGGAAGAGATAAAAGATGGTGGGACAGGTTGTACGGCTACTGGGGGTGCGTCTGTCCCTATAGTTGTGAATGGAGGAGCGACACTGGTTGCTCTCAGTAGTAGTCTTGGCGAAAACACTCCTGTTCGAGCGGTGTCACCTATGTTTGGGCACAGATCCATCGCGCCCTCTTCAGATAAAGTTAATGTCCGGGGTCACTAGGTGTCGGCGGTAACCTCCCATATAGTAGATCGTGTAATTGCAAAGTACGGGAATATCACAGCTTTGATGAGCTATTTGATGGGAGGGATCCCATTCGCTATTTACGAACTAATAGCAGTGTTGGTTGGCCTCATCATGTCAAAGAACCTTTCTATTCTATTGTCTAGTGATGTGGAGGTCTTGCATAAAGGGAAGGTAAATTTGAAAGTGACGCACGTTCGTGTCCGTGGCTGATCGAACGAATCGAGGTTGTTGAGGAGATGTATAGGTGTCTTGCTGGTAGTGAGTAGGCCTCGATGCTCAGGAAAGAGATGGTTGAGATGGAGCTAAATTTGGCGGGAATAAAGAGTAGTCTTTCTCGTTTGGACGCAATGCAGGCAGAAGCGAAAGAGCGACATGCGTCCCTTGATACTGAGTCGACGTTTAGGCTGTGATTTTTCATGTGTGGTGTTTTCTCTTTGTTGTTTTTTTAGAGGATAAATTGATGATCGTTCATCTGTGTATGACGAATTTAATAAACAAAAGCAATTGCCATTGCTTGTTTTCATCGATGATGCTATCCGGACTGTCAGATGGAGAACATAGGAGATTAGGTGTGGGATGCGGAAGGCTTTCCACTCTCCCCCCTTCTTCTCTCTTTTGTTTAGGAGTAGTGCCATTGATTGCGCCAAATATATTGTCACCTTCTATTGCAGCCAGACGGTAGTATCTCACGGCTTGAGTTTCCCTGATTACATAAGGCCCTTCCCATTTAGGCGTAAACTTTGGAGTGGATAGGCCTTTTCTCACGTGTGTCACTATTTTGAGGACTAAGTCACCTTCCCTAAGGGTTCTTGGCTTAACCATCTTGTTGTATGTCCTTGCGATACGTGCCTGATAAAGAACTACGTTATTTTCTGCCTCATCCCGCCTTGTCTCAAGGGTTTCTAGATCTGTTGTTCTGTTGGATAGCCATGTCAGATCGTCCCATTCTAGGGATGGGTTGGAAAAAATTCTTTCGGTGGGGATGGAGAGTTTGATTGGCAGCACTGCCTCTATTCCATACACTAGGCTGAATGGTGTGTGTCTTGTTGGGCTCCATGTAGATGTGCGGTATGTCCACAGTGCTAAAGGAGCGAAGTCTCCCCATTTGGTGTGATTCTCATGTATCATCTTGCTGAGGAAGTTGAGGAGTGATCTGTTAGTTTGTTCTGCTTGTCCTTTGCCTTTTGGATAGTAGGGTGCGGACTTCACATGCTTACATCGATAGGTGCATAGTAATTGTCGCACGGGTCGGTTGAGGAAAGTGTTTCGTTATCTGAGATGATGCAGCTTGGGATTCTGAAGCGGCATAAAATGTTCTCTTAAGAAATGAGTCACTGCTTGTCTGGTTGCCTTTTTCAACGGTGTAGCGTCCACCCATTTGGTGAAATACTCAATAGCTACGAGTATACAACGGTGCCCCTTCGATGGTGGATGAAAGGGTCCTATCAGATCGAGGCCCCAAGTGTGGAAGGGCCATGGTGTCGATGTGTTGTAACGAAAAGGTCGGAGCATGTACTAGGTCACCCTGGACTTGGTATGCGTGACATCGTTTAACGTGGGCCACGACATCTTTCTCCATTGTTGCTAGAATACCCAATACTCAAAAGTTGGTGGTACAACTTGCTTTACCCTGGTGTTCGTTACAGTCACCCATGTGTACCTCCTCCAAGGCGCTCTTCGCTTGTGTGGGTCCCAGGCATCTAAGGTTCTATCTACCAAAGCCTATGCAGAATAATTCCCCTTCATTGAGACTGTATCAAGGGGCTTTCCTCTTCAATTTAATTCTTGCCATTTTGTCTTCCGGTTCGTGGCCATGACTCAGGTAGTCCACATAGGGACTTCTTCAATCCTTGGCGTTATCGACGATGTTACATTCTGCCTTCTCAGGGGAATTTTGGCATTTCGGGCAGTTCCACTAGAATTCAATAGCATCCTTGGACATCGACGGCCAGTAGCAACCGTGGCGCTACAATCTTTGGCATTGGTTGATGCCTGCTGCTGAAGTCGTGACGCATGTTTGTTCGTGCACCTGTGTGAGCCTACGTCGAGCGTCTATCGCCGACAGGCATCCAGACAAGACTCCATCAGTTCCCTTGTAATAAATTAGTCCCTTGTCGCTGCGAAAATATTGTACCTCCTTCAGGTACTGAGATGGAGTTTGAAGCTTTTCTTTGATGTCTGCTATTCAAGTGTCTTCTTCGAGTCTCATCATCGCTTCCATTTGCCAGTTGGATGGCAATGTTCTCTTTTCAATCTGAATATTGGTATGCGATCCCTCGATAGGCAAGTGGTATGTGATTGAAGCCAGGGAGTCTGCATGTTTACTGTCTTGTCTGGTCATGTAATTGAATGTGCATGATTGAAATGAGTCTAAGAGGCATTGTACAAGTCGGCCTAAGCCTGGCTTTTGACCGATTTCATGGGCGTATAGGATATCTCGAATTAGGACATGTACAACAGCCATTTCTCTATCCTCCCCAACAAGAGGGTTCGAGTGATTAGGTACTTGATCGGGTCCACCCTCGTTCTGATCTCAATCATGTGAGCCAAGAAGTAGTGTCACAGTTTTTGGGATGCATTCACAAGGGCTAGACATGCTTTCTCTATGCGAGGGTAGCAGAGTTCTGCTCCCCTCATTACCTGGCTGAGGTAGTAGACGAGTAGCTTTAACTCTTGATATGTTTCTTGTGCGAGTAGGGCAGTGATAGACGTCTCAGAGTGGGTAAGGTACAATATCATCGGTTTATCTCTCACTGGTGCTCTCATGGTATGCATTCATCACCGAGGAATCGACGTCGACTCGGACAAATCAAAAGCATTGCTGGGCATTAAACCTCCCAAAAACCTGGACGAACTACGCACTCTCATGGGTTGACTATCCTACATTAGGAGGTTTATGCCCGCCTTGGCAGAGTTGACATCCCCTTTCATGAAGTACTTGCAAAAGGGTATACCCTTCCGATGGATGAAGGAATGTGAAAAAGCCCACCAGAAAAGCAAGCGTCTAATCGCCTCAATGCATACCATGACTTCAGTGGATCCTTGCATAGGTTGTATCTTCGACAACACTCCAAGACCTTCCTTAGGACGTTCAGGTGATTATGACTATGTGCTGCTTTTACCACCAAGTCATCGACGTAATATTCAACCTCACAATGCATCATGTCGTGAAAGATGTTGGTCATAGCTCACTAGTACGTAGCCCCTACGCTATTGAGTCCAAAGGGAAAGACCATGTAGTAGAATTTTTCGAAGGGGGTTGAAAAAGCTATTTTCTTGGCATCTTGTTCCGACATCTTTATCTAATTGTAGCCGTTGACTCTATCCATGAAAGAAAACATCTCTAGGTCGACAGTGGTATCAACTAGCAGGTCCATGTTCGGCAAAGGGAATTCTTCCTTTGGGAAGCCTTGTTGAGATCTCTGAAGTCTATACAACATCTTATCTAACCGTTCTTCTTCTTCATCGGCACTACGTTGGCTAGCCAGGTGGGGTGCTAGATGGGTTTGAAAAACCTGTTTGTAACAGTTTTTCTGCTCCGCCTTGATGTGTGCTTTTACTTTGGGTCGAAACACTCATGGCACATGCTTTACCGGTCTCTGTTCTCGGGCTAGATTCAGCTGGTGTGTGACCAGCACGGGGTCAAGACCAGGCATCTGGTTGTAAGACCATACGAAACAATCCTCAAATTACGACAGTAATCAAGCTAGGGTTGTTTTCTTTTCTTGATTGAGGATTTTTCTCACATTAATAGGCTTGCTTTGTTCATTTCATCGTACTAGATCAATTACCTTAAGTTCCTATTCTACCACCCTTGCTTCGTCGTGTGGACGCTACAGGATTATATTAGGTGGTGGCGCAATCAGGTCTTGTTGAACTTTCCAACACAATGGAGTTTGAGAATGAGTAAGACCCTCCACCGTTGGAGGTCCCTTCTAGTGCCATAGTCGGTAGACCATCCTCTTATCATGGAGCTGGACCCTTGCGTAAACGGATTTACCACCTCTCGATCTCTTGTTCCTGCGAGGGGGCTGGTAGAGTTTGAGCATGTCATTTTCTGTGGGTTCCATGCAGGTAATGGCACAGCTCGTGGGGGTTGCATATAGGTTTCACCGTCATAAGACAACATCATAGAAGACGGCATCTACCATGTATGTTTCTTCTTATGAGAAGGGCTCCCTTGTTGCCGGCACCCTTAACTGTCGCCCATTGCGGGTAGCTTTTATGCATTGTTGGTACGTGGACAGCACCACTCAGAACTTGGGAAACTAGTTTTGTTCTAATAGCAAGTGGCAGTTGGTGTCGGCGTCGATGACGTAGACTCTTGTTGGCGCTCTGAATGGACCAATGCTTAGATCAATTGTTTTGTAACAGAGGGTATTGTAAATGATCTCCCCAAAGCCAGTCACCAGAATGGATTGGTGCGTTATGCGCCCAGTCGGGTATCTGATAGCACGAATGGTCTCCATTGGAATAATATTGATCCCGGAAACGGGGTCGCAGAAGGCTCTCTTTAGTTCGACGCCGTGGACATTGGTGATGACGTACAAAGGTCGGTTGTGGTCATGGTAGGGGTACTCCATGTCAGCCTCCGTGAAGATGACGATGGTGAGGGCACCTTTGAACGACCTCTAGGTAGCTGTTGTGCCTTTGAAGAATTGTTGGCCGTGCTCTTCTGCAACAGTCATCAAGGCACTGGTTGCTGTACGGTGAGTGGGAAAAAAAAGCCTAATACATAAAAAAAAATAACGAAATTTCGGATGGTTGATCAACATGTTAACTACATAGGGGTTTGAAGACCAACTTCCCAATGCCGGTGACTCCTAGGCTAGACTTTCCACAAAATATGGAGGCTCCTCTTCCGTGGGAGGAAGGGCCTTCAAAGAGATAATGTTAACGTGTTCCTTTCCCGATTGCTGGGGGAGAGGGTCTTTGTGGACTAGTCCCGCAGGATGAGGCTCGTTCAGTTGCAAGATACCTTTCTCTAGCTTTTTCTTGAATATGTGCCCCAATGTGGGACAATCGCGAGTGCGGTGAGTGGTAACGCGATAGAACTTGCAGTAGATCACTACCCTTCTCTATTCCTCTGTCGGTAGTGTTTTTACATAGAGCACCCTGATGATCCATTCTTGGAGCAACTTCTCCAATATCGCCTTGGCCTCTTCAACTCTGCACGGGAGTGGTGGCGATGGTGAGGAATTCGTTCGAGGGCATCTTGATCACCCCTCGCTTTTCCGCATTGATGAACTATCAGTGGCGACCACCAGCATTCTCTTTTCCCTTCGCAGCACCCTGTCAGAAATGACTACAAATGAGCTGGTCTTTCTGGCAGATAATGATAGCTTGGTGAATGTCACTATTTCGATATTTTCCAGAACTAGTGATGCACAAATCGGTAAATTGGACAGGTTTAGGCCGATTTAGCCATTGATCTCTTTGTATGGCCGATTTGTGCCAGATAAAGTCTTTTGAGGTTCAGGAATACTCCAATCGCTCGCCTAAACCGAGGATTTGGTCGTTCGGGCGGCGCTACGTCGATTCCAACAAACACGAATTCCAAAATAATGTAGAACAACATAAGAACACAAGATTTTACATGGTTCAGCAATATCGCCAACATCCATGGATTGCCATATGGCATTCATTATTCTCACTTTATTCTTGAGAAAATATCATATACATGAGACATTGTAGAAAATGCATATAAGAAAAAGAAGGGGAATGATAGAATTCTCTATCATTCCCCATAGTGTTTTTCTCCATCTTTATTTGTCTCTTTTTCTCTCTCCCTATATGCTCCGTCTCTATTTTCTCTGTCCCTTGAAGTGAGAAAATAGCATCTTTTAAATAGGGTGCCCCTTTCTCTCAATGAAGAGATGCCTCCTTTTGAATTAAAAGTCACACCTCTTGAATGAAGAGCCACCTATTAAATGCCTAAAAGAAAACTATCAAAACTGTCAAACCATTCAAAGAAAACCATTATAGCATATCCAAAATAAACATATTTAAATGCTTCAAAAACAGTCTTGACATAATAGATGCTTTACAAAACTGAAATAACAATAAATGCCAAATCTGTGAACAGTAAATCACATGAACAGTGTCATGAATAGTGATTTCAAAATGATGAATAGTGTTCTTGAAATGATAAGATGAACAGTGTTTTCGAAATGATGAACAATATTCTCGAAATACAAGTGAACAGTGTTTTCGAAATATGAACAGTGTTCTCGAAATACAAGTGAACAGTGTTCTCGAAATGATGAATAGTGTTCTTGAAATATGAATAGTGTTCTCGAAATATGAACAGTGCTTCGAAATTACAGTGAACAGTAATTTCGAAATATGATGAATAGTGTTTTCGAAGTATGAACAATGTTTTCGAAGTTCAATGAACAGTGTTTTCGAAGTTCAGTGAACAGTGTTTTTCAGACTTCAAATGGTTTAAAATATTCAATAAAAATGTCACCAATAAAAATGTGCCACATGTGCATTTTAAAAACCAGTCAATATCATTAGCCCCCTGCACATATGGCTCTTGTAAAAGAGGTGTGAGTGCATATCGAAGATGACAAATATTAAGATATTTTGAAAGAATATTTAGTTGAGATCCTATTTCATATAGGTCTCACAATATATAAGAATACTTCAAAAGTAAAATCTAGGGTCTATCTCAAGTAGATCCTCAAAATAATATATATTGATCCAAGATAAAACTCTTAATACATGTGAGCACTTGAAATAAAACACTTCTAAGGTGAAACTTCAAAGGGATATTGTTTTAAAGTCTATCTTAAGTAGATCCTTAAAGTATGATTTCGAATGTTTTTCTTCATAAGGTTTTCTTTAGAATATTGCTAGATCACTTCGAAGATTTTTCTTCAAGGAATTCTGGTCTAAGGTTTTCCTTAGAATGTTTACAAATCTGGATGATAACACCAATGCAATGATCAAATATTGATCTGAGTTCCATCTTA
>JAUPMG010285568.1:0-13368 GCA_031762675.1 Pachysandra terminalis | reverse complement strand
ATGTAGCCTTGTCCTACCTCAATCTCCCCTCGTTTTTTTCCCCTTTCGGCCACACCTTCTCATTGTTATTATAAGGAATAGTCCAACGCTTTTTTATTTTGTTTTAATCATTTAACCCCAAAAGTTCAAAACCTTAATCTCACCCATTGTTTCTTTAATTGTTTTTCTTTTTGGATCAAACCAAAACCCCATCATCATGTTTCAATTCTGCTCTTTATCTTAATCATTTTATGTTTCAACCTTCTTTTGACTAGATAATCTATCAGTACCCTGTTAAAGTTTTGAATGTTTCTCAATTCCCCTCTTTTCTTCTTTTTATAACTCAGTTCCATTGCAAACGTTCATGCTACCTAGTAAAAACATAAAGGAGAGAGAGAGAAAGAGAGATGCATAAAACTTTTTATCGTTCTTCTCAATGTAATGGACAATTTGGTGGTAGTATGTTAGTATGTTATTGTGGAAATATAGCTTAAATATTAATAAAAGGGTGTCAAGGGTATATCTGTAAATTCAAACTATTAGTTATTATATAACATAAGAAGGGCCGACCACATCAGGTTATCTTCTCTATTTTTTATTCGTTCTTTTCTTCTCCTCTATTTAATTCGTTATTTTCTTCTCTGTTTGTTTCTCTTTCACATCTAGGGTTTGTACTTTTACATTTATGAATTTTGAGTGGCTTTTATTATAATAATTTTTTTCCATTGTCTAGGCTTCACCTTTATCTAGGGAGAAGTCATCGCCTAGGCATCACCTTGACTACCCTGATCCATACGCACGTATTAATGGGGCATGTGCAAGTCGAAATATTGTTTGCGGCATCAAAGCGGGTCCCCTGTCAAGTGAACAGTTTGGATCATCAACATCAGTGCTCCATGTGACAGAAAAAAACAAATCTCACCAGGCAACTAAACCTGGTGAGTCAGACCAGAATACATTTACCCTTTGAACACATTATGACCTTAACATTGTTTTTTTTTTTTTTTTTTTTCGATATGGGAGATAATATATATAGAAAGGAAAAAAAAAAAGATGGAGAATACAACTCAGTTGTACACCAACAGTATACAAACACAAGGATAATACAAAAAGGAAGACAAAAACAAAACAAAACGAAAGAAGAATAATGAAATGCAGAACCACCACCGAAGTAGCAAGCAAGAGCACCCTTGAACAGCTACAAAACCCATAGGAGAGTTTCTTCAAAGCCAATGGAGCTAAGGGTATACTTCCCAAAACTGATCAAAGGAGATATCCCTGCACATAGGAGAACCCGACGCCCAGAAGTAGATGAAATTTTTTAACTTTCCTGATGATCTGAGCAACATCGCATTCTCTACTTTCAAAAATTCTGGAGTTTCTTTCCTTCCATAAAGCCCAAGTGATTGCAACAGGACATAAAAGCCCTGACAAATGTTTCTCTAACATTGTTAGAGTGTTAAATGTTTCTCTCCGACAGCTATCCTTAACATATCTATTCTTAAGTTCTAATGTTTAGGAAAATTTACTTCTGAGAACATTTACTTGAATTTTCTAATAAATATGGAGGTCTGGACTAATAAACTTCAAAATGGCAATTTCAATTGCAATTTTAAGAACAAGGTTGAACAGATAGTCCAATTATAGCCAAAAGTTAACAAATGATCTAAGACATCTACAAATCTCCAAGGTTACAAATCTTATGAGTTCACATTATAAGACATCAACAACAATCTAGTCATCAATTTGTGACTCAAACAAGAATCTTGCAGTCTAGCAATCATCTGCATGAATCCAAACACCTCAACAAAGGAGCCACACGTTTTACTA
Source organism: Pachysandra terminalis (assembly GCA_031762675.1). Taxonomy (NCBI): domain Eukaryota; kingdom Viridiplantae; phylum Streptophyta; class Magnoliopsida; order Buxales; family Buxaceae; genus Pachysandra; species Pachysandra terminalis. Next base: position 11,559 of record JAUPMG010285568.1, on the reverse strand, counting down.
AACAAAAGAATCCAGGACACATTAGAATCTCACCCTTTATACATACCGAATCTTTCAATCCTAACAGCAACAACTCAATAATCTCCTCAACAATCTCTGGAACATCCATATCTTCCCCTTGCATCCAACTTGCATTTTGTTCTGAATTAGATGAGTGCACATCCACACTATGATTGCAAGGATCAGTTCTGTCAGTTAAGTTCAGCAAAAACTTTTCTCCAATTGAGCTGTTTCTGCCCTGCAAAGAAAGTATATAAATCAGGAAAAAGAAAACACTATGAGAGCAATGTGTAATTTAGTAGCTTTTGCAAGTACCTACTTTAATTTGCTTTTATCAGAAATTCCTATAGAATCTCACATCCAGAGGTCAAAAGAAGCTAAAATCGGCTTTTAATTCTGGACCAGAAAAGTTGCTATTTTATTGTGTACACATTTCCATCCTTTTAATGATATCATAGTTAATTATTGAGAAAAAAGAAACTGTAAAAGACAAGAAAATACATATTTAGGCAGCCAATGGGTCAGATCAGGATCCAAGCCCAATTCATTTATAGCTGATGTGGTAGCAACTACAAATCCAAAGATCCAATAACAATCCAAATCTGACAGATCCAATTATAACTGATCAAACTTGGGCTTCAATGCAATTCAATCCATTAAAGATCTCATTCGATTATGTTATATATACTGATAGTAGCATGCATATAAATAAATAGATGTATACTTTATTCTTAATGTTATATAATGTATCATATGCTATCTTCATGAAATTAGTTTTTTGATAATTATCTTCATGAAATTATGGAAAAGATATAGGGAACAAAAACTAAGAAAAATAACCTTTGCCAGAAAATCAATTTGACTTTATGGTAGAAAGGTCTACCATTGAGGCTGTCTTTTTAATTAGATAAGTAGTAGAGAAGTTTAGCAAGAAAAATAAAGACCTTCATATGGCTCTATATAGAAAGTATATCATAGAGTACCTAGAGATCTAATCCGGTGGGTTTTGGACAGGAAGGAGTACCAATCAGACACATAGATATCATTAAGGACATGAATGAGGGAGCAGCAACTAGGGGGAAAACAGTTGGCACCAAGACAAATGAATTTTCATTAATGATAAGTTTACATCAGAGTTCAACTATGAGTCCCTCTTTTGCTTTGATTATGAGTGAATTGGCAACTCATATTCAAGCTGAGGTGCCTTGGTGTCTGTTATTTACAAATGATGTGATTTGGTGGACTAAATTAGAGAGAATGAATACTATACTAGTACTATGGAGTATGGAGAGATACCTTAGAATCAACAGGTTCCAAAATAAGTCAAGATTGAGTATATAGAATGTAACTATAGCATAGAAGGTAGCAAGGGTGAAGTAATTGGCAAGAATTGAGAACCAGGAGATTCCCAAAAGTGACCACTTTCACTATCTCGGATTAATTATACAAAAAAAGGGGAATATTGACAAAAATGTGGATCATAAAACTAGAGCTGAAAGGATTAAGTGGAGAAGCGCTTCTAAAGTATTATATGGCTGACATATTCCACTCAAGAAATAGAACATCTATTACGCATGCTATCTATATGGAGCAGAATGTTAAGCAACAAAGAAGCGACATATTCATAGGATGATTGTTGCTGAGATGAGGATGTTGAGATAGATATATGAAAACACTAGGAGAGATAAGGTAAAGAATAAAAATATCAGAGTATCTAGGAATAGCTCCAATAGAAGATAAGCTAAAGGAAAGTAGGCTAAGATGGCTTGGGCATGTAAAGCAAAGATCCAGGGAAGTGAGAAAGTGAGATGGGTGCATATTTAACGATCCTAGAAAACAATAGGAAGACCCAAAAGGACCTGGATGGAGTCAATCAGAAATGATTTATATTCACATATTCTGACCAAAGATATGGTTTTTGACATATTAGGATGGCAGGACAGGATTCTTGTCGCGGAACCCAACTAGTTCAGATGTCATTTTATTATTGAGTGTTGTTGTAACAACATGTATATATAGATGTGTAAATATTGTGTGGTTTCAGAAAGCTAAATTTGTCAGCAAGTAGAGCTAATAAATCACATTTACAGGTTCAAATCTTATAGGCAATACACTTTGGTTTTTAAGTTTGACTATTCAAATCCAAATTCGAATCCAGGTATACAACAACTGTAAGATTTGAACTTGGATCTGATACAAAAACCTAATGGATCTCTGATTGAACTCAGATCCCACATATGTAATCGAATAGAAATCGGAGTTACCATAGATCCAATCCGAGCAGATCCTTTTACAGTCCTAGAAACATTGAGTGGCCTAAAAGACAACATGTCTCGGTACAGCAGCTAAGATTCGGTATTGTATGATCCTCAGTAACATAGAGAGCTAGAAAGAGACATAACTGACTACTAGAAAGAGACATCTGACTATGAATTTTTAAAGCATTAGAAGAAATCATGCTGAGACAAAAGCAACATAATTTCAAATCAGCAATAGGATATATTTCAATTGAAAAAAGGAAGATATGAATTCAAAGAAAGATATGCAGTGTTCATATCTCTAATCCAAATTACTTCAAAACATATGCTAGACAAAGAACTTGGAGAGCCACACTGTCATGACTTGCTTATGCATTCATCAAAAAGCTAAAATAAACATATATGCTAGCTAATATCATCTCTGATGCCAACATGCACCAAATAAATCCCACGTTCAAATATGGATTGCCTCGTCAACTAGAGGAAATATTATTAAACTCAAACATGAAAGAAAATCCTGCTAATAGGTATCACCAGAAAGATTAGAACCTATAGATGAACAACAAACAAGTCAGCCACTCGGGCAAGCCAATGTAGGTTAGTAGGTAGTACAAACTAAAACAAAAAAACACTTTGGAAAATTCATCAAAACCAGAAGGTTGCTTTGCTTAATCCTAACCACATTATACCGGTGCAAGCTCATCAAGAAGTCACACGGAATTTAAATTTGATAACATGGATGGAAGTTTCTCTAAATCCAAAATTGTCTAGGAGCGAACCAGAGACCATGGTTCAAAATATCCAGGTATATCCATCGATATATCCCTTTCCCCATGGGTCAATATAAAATCAAAAGGGGAAAAAAGATTTTACACAACATCCCTTGATATATTTCTATATGTCATAATATATCATGATATATCCCCCTAATATAGTGTATATTTAAGATAAAAGATATATCAACCGAAATTAGGGAGATTTCCCCCACTTCAACCAAGAAGCACACAAACTCCAAACTCTCCGCCAACTTCCAAACTTTTTATTTAAATCAATCTCAAACCCAGTATTAAGGACTTATTGGCAATGTTTCCAAGTTTATCTGAGCATTTACAGTTCGTTTCAAAGTTCTTGGTTCGAAGACTAAGAATATTAAAGGTATTTGAAGGTTTGATCCTTATTTTCATCTTATTTAACATGAAAAGATGAAATGCATGACAAATTACTTATGCGATGGACTGACATGCATCTTATGGAGGACTTAATTACTTTTTGGACTTGAAAGACCAATTTTTCTGTTGGTTAAATTTTTTAAATAAAAAAATATTTGTTCGAATGTTTTTTATAATTATATACATATTAAAAAAAAAAGGACTTTAATTTGATTACAAATTTAATGCTTATGCCACAAATGATAATCAATTTCATCTAGCTTGTACCAAAATGAAATTGGTATATTATTTATTTGAATAAAATTTTTAAATATATCATAAAAATGAAAACAAATTATAGATTTGAAATGAAAAATTAGTGAAAAATATCAGGGCAGACTATGTAATTGTAGTAGAAAAACATTTTATTAAGAAAAAATAATAAAAATAGGAAATAGATCTCGAAAATGTTTATTCATTCTATCGTGACAAAAAATTAAGAAAAATCAGTAAAAGTAGGAAAAGAATCTAAATATATATATATATATATATATATATATTCTATACTTGTTTGATCATTGCTGATATGTTACCATACTTTGTCACTATACTGAGTCTAAGATGGAAGATGAGAGGCATCCCAAGATAGAAGGAGAAAGGCAGGCTAACATTAGCTAACAATATGATCAGTTGAACTTGGATCCTATGAGTAAAAGGAGTATATAGAATTTTTGTGGGATTTATATCCAAGGATGTGGTATAACAAAACTGAAGAGCATTTTTGTTGGATTTATATCCAAGGCAGGCTAACATTAGCTAACAATATGGTCAGTTGAACTTGGATCCTATGAGTAAAAGGAGTATATAGAATTTTTGTTGGATTTATATCCAAGGATGTGGTATAACAAAACTGAAGAGCACTTACCTAATGTGTGTAGTTATGAATTATGCTTGATGGAGTTTAAAACCGTAATATAGGAATAACTCCAATCTAATTCGCAACTACGAGTCATATGGTTAAATTCCTTTTTCATATATATGTAACTTCATATATTAGTTTCTGGTCAAAAGACTTTCGATGTAATGTATGATGTTCTAAAAATAATATATACACGACAACACGTGCAAATCTATGCATAGGGCTGTAAACGAGCCGAGCCAAGCTTTGCCCAGCTTGACTCAGGCTCGTAAACCTTGAACAAGGCTCAGGCTCGGATCAGGCTCATTAAAAAATTTTGGGCTAAGGCTCGGCTCTCAAAAGCTTGACTCGAAAAAAGCTCGGCTTGTAAAAGGCTCGACTCATAAAAAAGTTTATATTAGTACAAATGCATTAATATTATAGTTAATGATTCTTATAATATATAGTATAATATATTAACATGACTTTAATGTTAACATATAATATAAGATATAGGAATATGGATGTATATTCTCATATACAAACCAAGCCGAGCCTACCCAAGCTCGGCTCAAGCTCGCTAAGATAATGAGCTTTTTTTCACGCTCAAGCTCGGCTTGCAAGCCTAATTATAGAGCTCAAGCTCGACTCATTGACAATGGCAACCCTATCTATGCATATCTTACTTGTCCAACATCATTATTTGAAATTTTAGTTATTTTGGAGTAGCATTACCTAAATTAGCATCTAACAAAGTTCCTTCTAAAATCCCACCTTTTCCCAACATTTCCCTCATTTCTCTAACTTTTTTGGCGTTAACGATATTTCTCTCGAGATATCCGTCGATATTTCCCTATTTTAGAGAGAGCGATATATCCTACGATAATCGATATTTAAAACCTTGCCAATGGATGAATCTATCTCAACACCAGGAAAAAGGATCATCCATTTTGCAGTCGTATCAACTATCTTGCACATCACCATAGGAAATACTTCAGGGACCCCAAAGTAGTGATTCATACTCGGCTTCTTTACAATCTTGAGAGAAAGAGAGAGAGAGAGGACACAACTATGAAATGGAAAGTGTGCTGGGTCTTCCTATCATAGGGAAAGATTGTTTTTTTTGTGTGTGTATCATGATCCTTAGACAAACTGGAGTAATCTTCCATGTTCAAGATATCAGTGATTAGGACTTCAAAAGGATAGAATTACAAGATGCTTCTCCATGTCACCACAACAGCATGAAACCACTAGGGAAAACCAAGAATTTATACCTCCTCAATTATTGCACAACAAGAGAATATAAAACCTATTCAAGGGCAAACATTTTATTTAGTAGAAAATGAACCTTTTGTGAGAGCCACATAGAAACAGACGAGTGTAGACTACAATTGTCCTCACTTGTCAAGAGCCAAGAGCACAGCAATTTATTGAGGATCTAATGGCTCCATTGGTAGACCACCAAGTTCTTGTGGGAGAAGAAATCACTAATCCTGTCTCAGTTGGAATCAGGAATTCTTTGGTAAGTCAAATTATGAAGATGATACCTCAGATCAATAACTCCCACTCCCCATGTAGAAAGTAAATCCGCAATGATGTTAGTCATCTAGCTTCAGGTTGATTCTTTAGAACACAGATGAAAATGACTCCTTGGAATAGGATGTAGCAGAGTCCAGTAAAGATGGGAAAGACTGAAGAATAATAGGGGGCATCCCAACCACCGAACAGACAGAACTTTACAAAATTTCATTGAAGAAAAGGATGCCGGCCAACTGACTCTTGAAAACAGAAGAAGATTAATGCATGCTTTGTTTGATAATTCCTCCTCTTTCTAGACAATCCAAGAGACCCTTCAGGTTACAATCTCTTTTCACTTTTTATTTCTTTGATTTGAAAGCACATTAAGCTCCACTAGACCAACCCAATGACCATCCTGTATTCTTTCAACCAAGTGCTATAGTATAGGTCTGTCAAGGGTCACACCCAATGAGGATTCAGAAGGATCCAAGCTCGAATTGAAACTTCAAATCCAAGGACCAAAGTTGCAATTGTGCCTCCTTTCGTACAAGAAGTAAATAAGAGAGAGAGAGAGAGAGAGAGAGAGAGAGAGAGAGAGAGAGAGAGAGAGAGAAAATGAAAGAGGAGAAGATGAAAACCATAAAAAATAAAAATAAAAAGAAACAAATAAAAGAAAGAGGAGAAGAAGAAGAAAACTAAATGTGCCTCCCTATTGCATCAAAATTACCATAGAGTTTCAATCACCTGGTTGATCTCAATATCATTTGGTCATATCGCCTGAAAAGAAACTGAATTTTCCATGGAAGAATGAACGCCTTGTGAATTGGATATGGTGGAACCAAGGGCACATTAACAGAAGTAAGGTGGTAATGAGACATTTTGCTCTTTTAAGTAAGCAACTATGGACATTCTCCTCAAAAAGTACAACCAATGGTTTTCAACAATCCATAAAAATGATGATAAGCTAAACAAGTGTTTGTGGGAGTTGTCCTTAGGCCCAAAAAGCACCTCAAAAGACAATCTATCAAAAGTGATTCTAACAGCTCATTCACAATACTAGGGGTATTAGCTAGATCTCTCCAATTTATCCACAGTATCAACATCATCAACAAAATGGTGCAGCATCATGAATCTTGCTCTTCCATCCCAATATATGAAAAACATCTACAATTAGATTGTCTTCAAATCATTTCCAACCGACTCTGTCCAGGTCTTTTTCAACCCTCCTCTTGACTTAATATCCTTCAACTTACACCATCTCTCAGCTTCTCATAGGCTACTTTCTAGCTTAAACCAACCCACTTATTTTCCTTTATCTCCTACCAGAACGACTTATAGCCGCCCATGGATATTTAGTGTTTGGTAAATAGTCTCTCCCGAATGTATTTGCTCCCTACCTTCTCTTTCTGGTCCTTCCAAACATCATCCCAACATACTCAATGCAATTAGTCATGTATGTTAGCCAAGTAAAATGAGCCCCAATCTCCACACCTTGCACAAGTTAGACAATAGGTAAGTCCCCTGACACAATAGTAGGACCTTAAAAACAGGTCACAATAACCTTCCAATCTCTAAAAGAGCAACCACTAACACTTGGCAGAAGTGAAAGATGCCAACCGACTAGCAATGCCTTTTTAGATGTCAGATGTCAAAATTGGAAATTGGAATTCCAATAAACTCCTTCAATCAACTCTATACTGAAACCTCTTGTACCACACTTCTAGGAAATTCTAACGTGGAGTCATGATTCTAATACACAACATAGATAAATTAACTCTTCTGGATCTACTGAGAACAGTTTTAGATATTTATGGGACATATACATCAGTCAAATGAAGAATGGCAAGTTACAAGACCAAGTTTTGTTGAAAGAAGACGGTTAGGGACAACTACCTAGCATCATATAAGATCAAAGTTCACAAAAATAAAATAAACAAAATAAGAGAAAGAAGAGACAATCATGTGGAATTGGCACGTGCATATTAGGTAGAATTGACACTAATTAGAGGATGAAATCGATCTCACCCAATAAAGAAGAATAATCTATTCATAAATAAAACTTTATTTCATCAAAAATCATCACTCCAAATAAAACAAATATTATGGCCTCCAACCCTAAACATCCGAAAAATTGTCCTAAGCTAATGTAGTTACATGGAAAGTGCTAGAAACACTTTGAAACACCCAAAATATATTTTAAAAATAGAATTACAAACTGATATAAAATTCGATCTGAATTTCCAAAATAACACAATTTCCTGTTTCAAATATGAAAAATATACTCTTCCTAAAATTAAACTATTTTAATAATAGCATAAATAACACCTATCAATCTCTTATTTGGATCCCATAAATATCAGGACCATCACAGTATAATGGTCTCCATCAATCTCCCCAAGAGGGAAGAAAACTAGACCTCTAGTTACCTTCAAAAAAAACACTCCTCCCTTTCACTGGATGAAATACTTGGAATACATCATTGCTTTTACCATTTCAAAGATGTATAACAACAAAAAAATGCCTTATCCCAACTAATTGGGGTCAGCAACCCAATCAAATATGTAATACAAAAACAAAATGTCTTATCCCGACTAATTGGAATTGACAATACAAATTCTGTTTTGCCATCCCAATATGTCAAAAATCATATTTTCGGTGAGTATTTAACCATTTTTTACTGACTCCATCCAAGTACTTTCTAATCCTCCTCTCACCCTCTAAAATCCTTCAATATGCTCCCCCTCACATAGCCGCCTCCCTAGGTCTTCAATTTACATGTAGAAACTATCTTAACCTACTTTCCTTTATCTTATCTCCTATCTGGGCAACTCCTAGGGGGGCATTTGCTGGGGATTCCAAATTCTGGATTTCTGATACAATCCGATTCTGGAATCTCGTAACGAGCGTTTGGGACAGATTTAAGGGTTGGATTCTAGAATTCGATTTTAGAATTCCACCCAAATTAGAATCCCTACCCAAGGTGATTCCAGGATTCTAGTTGCTTACTTCTAGAATCCTAATATAAATTATATATTATTATTACATATAAATATTATGTTATATTATTATACAATAAAATAATATAATAATATAATATAATGATTAATATAATGTATGGTATATATACATATGTACACATAACTTGTCCCAATAATCTAGGTCAATCGAATTCTAGAATCCAATCTATCCAAATGGGATTTTGAATTCTGAAAATCAGCAATGAGAATCTGGATTTTGAGAATCCAGGATTGGAATCAAAATCCCCACCAAACACCTTGCTAGACTTTCTCAGACGTCCATTCCTTACCTTATCTTTCCAAACTTTCAGACACATCCATCTCAACATCCTTATCTAAGCAGCACTCATCCTATAAATATGTTGCTTCTTCAACATTTACTACATCAGTTATAGCAATTTCTTACTAGTTGTCGTATAAAATTTGCCTTTTAGCTGAAGTGAAACAAGTCGATCACATAATACTCTAGAAGCGCTTCTCTACATAAGCCATCTAACTCAAATTCTGTAAGCAATGTCCTCATCAATGTCCCCCTCCTTATGAATAATCAGTCCAAGATAAGGGAAGTGGTTGCTTTTAGGAATCTCTTTGTTCTTAATTCTTACCACGGCTTCACGTTTGTTATCATTTCTTCTTCTTTTTTTGAATAAATAACACAGCTCTATGGAGACTAATCATTTAGTATAGTTAGAAAAGGTAGCAAGGGAATTAGATGAATCCCTAGACTACAAAAACACAAACAAGAGACAGGAACTATGTTAAGAGCACTAACAAGGCTGTAAAGCAAAAAATACATGATTTTTACAGCGTATCCACGTGTATCCGATACGATACTCGATACGTAACCGTTTTTGAGCTGACCGATACACTACCTCGATACGATATTTTAATCATGATTGCAATGCATCATATTAAAAAGAAGCATAAATAGAACTAATTAAACAACAAAATAAAAAAATGCAAAATCCATTATCATAGTAATGAAAATAACAAGATACTGAAATCAGGTAAAGGTCTTAGGAGGTTCAAGTACATATAAAAAAAAAAAGGATAAATCCAACAATACACCATGAAGTGTGAGCAAGAGAAATATAGAAAGAAGGTTAGGAAGTACTTGTAATAAACAAAAAAGAAAAAAGAGTCAATTGGTATGGCATGGAAAGAGTGAGGGAGAAGGCAAGAGGAGGCTTCCTATAAAAACAAAAAACTATTAAAAAAAAAATTGCCAAAAACTCTAGGCAGTAGTGATCAAAATGTAGACCATGACAAAGAGAGAAAGAGAGAGCCTTACCTAATTGGCTAGGCACCTAGTACTTCCTCTTCTAATTGAAAAAAGCCTCAGTTTTATATATAAAAAATTGGTTAAGTTAATTGTATTATGTAAATAAGTAATAATTCCTTAATAATAATGTAATATGTTATTATCTCATAATAAGTTTACTAATTAAGACAATACATTTCAATATTTAATTAATTATGCTAAGCGATCACTTGGCTTAAAATTACGCCTACGCGAGAATCTCCTAGGTCCTCAAAAGAATGCCTAGTCACCTAGGCTCTTACCGGACCACCTTTAACAACACTACTACTAATAGTAAATAAATTATAATATATAATAAGATTAAAACCAAAAAGAGAAAAACATTATTTAAACTAGGCGACCGTCCTGGTCAAAATCTCGCCTAGGCAAGCCTACGAGTTCAGGCGGTTGCCTAGGCAGACTTTGCCTAGGCTAAGATCGTCTCACCCCTGAGGAAAACCACATAGTTGCCTAGGCTACCGCCTTTAACAACATTAAGGGTACCATGATGGAAGCTCTATGGGTACCCAAGACCTTGAGGGTTGGCAACATATTTAAGGATCCATCCTTCATGCAATTTTAGCTCAATAGGGGAAGGAAATGTGATCAAGGCTGAGATGTGAGCTTTATAAATTGGATTGAGGGAGATAAGGTCTTAGGGCTTTCATGCCATTCTGGTATAGGGAGATGTATCTGTGGAAATCCCGAATTTTCTGGTGTAATTAGTGATAGGAAATTAGTTAGGGATTATATCGTGTATTATTAGGCAGATTTTCTTCCCTCAAAATTAGGAAGATTTTATTTCCTTTTGTATTATAAATATAGGCCATAGAGTGTATATTGATTTATTCAGAAATACAAAGAATTCAATTTTGTTCTCATGGTATCAAAGCAAGGTTTTACTAATCTTAGCAAGTAATGGCGGAAACCGCTGTAAACAGCAAAGAATCGGCGTCATCTGAAACCACCGATAACGAAACCGAACCATGTCCATCATGAGTTCGAATGGACTCGACAATTCGTCCTTCCAAATCACAATGGAGAAACTAAACGGGAAGAACTTTCTCGAATGGGCTCTGTCAATCAAGCTCGTTGTCGACAGAAAAGGGAAGTTGGGATACCTCACCGGCGAAACGAAAAAGCCACCCTCAACCAATGTTGTGTCTCTGCGAAAGTGGAAGTCAGAGAACTCCATGGTGACAGCGTGGCTTGTTAATTCCATGAAACCTTCGATAGGGAAGATGTATCTTTTTCTACCAACGGGGAAAGACGTCTGGGATGCCGTTCGTGAAACCTACTCAGATCTGGAAAATTTCTCGCAGATCTTCGACCTCAAAACTCGGCTATGGCAGATGAAGCAGGAAGAGAGAGAGGTCACGGATTACTACCTTGAGATGAAGTCGCTCTGGCAGGAACTCGA
>JAUPMG010285557.1:0-17981 GCA_031762675.1 Pachysandra terminalis | reverse complement strand
CCTGGTCCGCGCCTCAACCCAGCCTCAATTGGAAGTATATTTTATTATTTCTGTTACAGATTTAATTGGGCGAAAAAAGTATTCTCCAACGCATTTTCTGCTATATATTACAACACAATGATCACTCCCAACAAGCGTCACTTCCATATTCCAGTTGGTCCATTCTACCTCAAAAACACTCTAATTCTTGAAAGAAAACCCTTCTCCCCACAAAATGCCATAAGGGTGCTTTAAGAAAAAATCCTAATACAAGAGCCAGCCATAGGTGCACATGCAATCACCAAACCCGTGATCGCAGGTAACATGCATTTCTCTCATTCTGTCTCGGAATTCTGAGACATAATCAGTTGATGCTACAATAAACAGATTGAGAAGTTGTCGCCATTCAGATAGAATCTTTTGCCAGGTCATCTTTATGCAAAGTTACCTCTAACTAGATTGAAAAAGCACTCCCCTATTCAACTAGGGATTGAACTCATGACAGTAGTGCTGTGAAGACTAAAGCTAATAAATTAAGCGTGAGATTCATTTTCAACCTGATCAAGCATACAATTCGCTCATGCAATTCAAAAGACAACATTAAAAGGTTCCAGTGATACTGACTATTCATGTTTAACCAAAATTTCAACCATTTGAGAATAGGTAAAGAACCCTAGAACCCAACCAATCAGAATTAAAATCTAAGCGACTACCTGGAATTGATACTGCGACGTTGCTCATCCACATACAAGCAAACTTCTTGCCCATTCTCAAGTTTGGAATCGAACTCTTCACCAGAATTTTCAAGAAATCCATAATGGAAAACCTGTTTTTTTTTTTTTAAAAAAAAAAAAACACAAGACAGATCTGAAGATCAGAAAAGGAAACAAAGAGAAACTAATAAATCCGTGAAACCAGTACAATCGACTGAATTACTCACCACGCCGTCTTTCAATCGGACGTCTTCGACGACGAACCTGAAATCTGATTGAGCATTGGTGATGAAACCAATGTCCGATGGCTGGCCACCTCCTTGAGGATGAAATATGCTGGAATCCAAAACCAGAGCACGTCGACCATCCTCACCCTTTTATCATAAAAATAAATAAATAAATAAAAACTAGGGTTTGTTATATCTTCTGTGAATTTCAAAGAACTACAAGCTACATTTGTGGTAGTAATATGTCTTTGGGTTTCGAAGAACTCGAAGACGAAGAGACGAGCATAACAGAACTGACCTGAAAGTAAGAGACAAGTGTTGCATTCGACTGAAGCTTCCACATGTCATCGTAGTAAGCGAGCTTTGTCGCGCTCAAATCCATTGTCAGTGTTAAAACTCCAGTTCCGTGGGAAGACTACGTCCCAGACTAAATAGCAAGGTTTCAAGGATCGGATCGATCCGGTCCGCGTCGCTCGGTCCGTACCGGATCCGATCTCAAGTCACGATACAATAAGACTTTGAATCTGACCAATCTAACCGATACTGATACGGATCAGTCGATCCAACCAGTCTAATGTCTTTCGTTTATCTGTTATTTTAAATTTATAAATTGATATTAATTTGGATGAGTCCAGTGCCAATAATACTGCCAATCCAACGAGCAATCCACCTGATCCAATTCTATTTTTATTTAAAAAAAATATGGTTGATCTATTTTTGTATCTGTTCGAATCTAGATCGGTCCCAACCGATCCGATCAGGAGACTTAGGGATGGCAACGACCTTGCACACTATCATAAGAGTTTTTGTTTGTCCGAACCGTAGAGACACGGCCCAGCCCAACCTTAGACTCCTCTAAGCCCGACACGACCTAAAAATATAATATTTTAAATTTAATTTAAGATTATAAAAAATTACTTTTAAATGATATCTGAAAATATGTTTATAGAACAAAAATATTTTCAAGTATATAGTAAGTTAGATAAATAAAGTTATGTATTTTTAATGAAAACAAAATTTCATATCTTAGATGTAAATTCATACATTAAAAAGCAAAAAGAAAAATGTAAATATATCATTGTTAGGGCTTTGGAGGGTAGGATTGGGCTTGACGTGTATAAAGTGACGGGCTTTATCTTTTGCCCAAGCCTGCTATCAAATTAATGGTATTCTCCTCCCGTGTGACAAAATTGTTATTGTATTTGTCAGTCTGTGTTTGTTTAGCTGGAGTAATACACACCACAACCGAGAATGAGATTTTACATATAAATGGTCGTTTAAGGCCTCGTTTGGCTCTTATTTTCAAAACTCATTCCAGGTTTTGGAATGAGTTTTGACAAAAAACTAATGTTTGGTTAGCCGAGATAGAATGAGTTTTCTCAAAATGAGAATGAAAAAATACAGATGAACCCAAAATCACCCCTGACCTTGTTTATGAGATTTGAAAATGAGTTTTGCATTTTTGTGGTGACAAATTTGTAAATAAAATTATTGATAGCATACTTGTAAATTTTGCCTCTCCTTTAGATGGACCTAACTTTCTCTCGGAAGAGAGAAGCTTGGGGTTTCTCTGTGGGAGACAAAACTTGGGGTTTCTTTGTGGGAGACAACGATCAGCCTACCATTTGTGCGAGACGACAATCCTTGTTGCAGAAATAAGGTAAGTTCTCTCTCATTGTAATGTTTTCTCTTGTTTGTTATGTCTTCTAGGCGATTCTTGCTCCTTCCTCCTTCTCTCCATCTAATTCATCCTCGGACCCTCCTCTCTCTTTTATCGTCCCTCATACCTTCTCCTATAACACCCAGAAATCGCCATCCCTCAACCTCCTCATTCTCTTTGGGGTTTTAGTGTCATATCAATTTTGTGTTGAGAAGAACAGATGTATGAAAAAAAAAATCCAAATTTCATCAACAGTGAAAGAAGTCAATAAGGAGGGAGGAGAGAGACCCTGATTTTGTTTTCATATAAAATATGTATATAATTATCTGTTAAGAGTCTCAAGAGATAAGTATTCTATTGATTTTTTTTATCTGTCTATACAAAGAATTCCTTTGATATCACTTCTTTTTGATGAATCCAAATTATGTCTACCTCCTTACTTTTGATTTGTTTATGCTATTGCTGAATTTAGTATTTCTTCTTCTTATTCTTATAATTTATTTATTAAATTATTCATCTCTTATAATTTATTTATTAAATTATTCATCTATTTTTTTGAACTTTTTCTACAAATATTACATACAAAGAAAGAAGGGTAGAGCAAAAACAGAACATGTTGAATTTTTTTCCTAAAACTCATTCTAGTATATGTTAACCTTTTACGTTGAAACTCGTTTTGTAACATGCGCAATCAAAAAACCTTTAAAATGAATTCCTGGAATGAATTTTCCGAACTAGTTCCCGGAAAGAGTTCCTGGTTCAGAATGGGGTCAAACGTGGCGTTACTTTCCTTTCTATAATTTTTCAACTAAAAAAAAAAAAAAAGTTCAATTCACTTCCCTTCTTTTTCCAGCTAACAAAACACAGGACATTTCAGTCCTCTACTTTCCACTGCAATCCAAGGAAAAGTTCCGCCCATGGCGTCGCCGTCCGATCACCAGGCGTCAGTTATCGACGGAAAAGCCATCGCTCAGACGATCCGATCTGAAATTGCCGGCGAAGTTAACCAACTCTCCCAAAAATTCGGCAAGGTAATCCTCCATTAAACCTCTGTATCTATACGTGTGGTTATCTATGCATTTTGTTGTTGTTGTAGATCTAATCTGTAACTAGGTATTCTTAGATTGCTTTTTATATGTTATTTGTACGAGGTTGAATGGTCCAGAAAACCACTCTTGTTTTAGTATTTAATGATCTGGTTTCGTGGCTTAATTACATGAAGTTCAATGATCGTTGCAGTCACAAACTACTATGCTTAAGATACAAATAAAAAAATAAAAAAATTCACAATATAGTTTGTGAAAAAAAAATATCGGTGATGAGTCGAAAAGAAAAGCATTACTCCGGATTGGTAGATTCTTAATGCCTATGGTATTTGTCATAAAGTCAATGTAAAGTTTCTGTACTGATCGGCTTAGTTTGATGCTCCACCGTGTCTCCTAACTAGATTGCAATCCAATTTTTTTTTTTTTTTCTAATGACGATAATGTTGAATAGCTAGGAGCTTGTAATCCACTTTAAGAGGTGGAAATTGTTGAAAATGGATGGGATTTTCATTTTTGGTGGGCAAAGAGCTTGAAGTTATTTCAGTGTTGGTATGTGGTACAATCAATGATCCGTGTTCTTTTCATTGTTTTTGGAAACCCTTCCACAAACAAAAGTATTAGTTAGTTTTAAAATTGTTGTTATAAGTAAATAAAACAGTGCCTGATATATTTTTGGAAGGATTGAGTTCATCCCCGCTTTATCGTGATATGAATATAATATATGAAGAAGATGTATCACTTAGAATTGATCTTGGAGGAGGTTGAAAAGGAACTTACATTTTGTTGCATTCATTTGTGAATTGGGGTGTTCGAATTTCACTTCAGTAATCTTGTTAGATCGTGAGGTATCATAGATTGCTGGGAAATGGGATATAATAATATTTTTAATGGAATTGATAATTTAAAAGTTGTGTACTTGTGCTGGATAATTAATCCAAGATAACAAAAGTAGTTGGGAATCACATGAAGTAATCTTTAGTACAAGCAATAGAATGGGTGAAAGGAATAGTTTTTTATTTTTTATTTTTTTGGTGACGTGATGGTAAGAATTGAGAACTAGAGGATTCCGAAAAGTATATCATAGATTGTTTGGAAATGGGATATAATAGGATTTTTAATGAAATTGATAATTTAAAAGTTGTATATTTGTGCTGGATAATTAATCCATAGTTGGGAATCATCTGAAGAAATCTTCAGTACAAGCAATAGCAGGGGTGAAAGGAATAGATTTTTTTTTTTGGTGAAGCGATGGTAAGAATTGAGAACTAAATGATTCCGAAAAGTAACCACTTCCAATATCTTGGATCAATTATCCATAAAGAGGGAGATATTGGCAATGATGTTGCATATAGAAATTGGAGTCAGATGGCTTAAGTGAAGAGTTGCTTCTAGAGTTTTTTGTGATTGATGTATTTCACACAAGCTTAGAGGAAAATTTTATACGACAGCTGTTAGGCCGACTAAAGTGTATGGAGTAGAATGTTAGGAAACAAATAAGCAACATACTGCTGAGACGAGAATGTCGAAATAGTAAAGAGTAGGAAAAAGGTTAGGAGTGAACACATCAAGGAGTGCCAGTAGCTCAGATAGGAGGATAAAAGAAAGTAAGTTAATTGGTTTGGCGATGTTAAACAGAGGCCTTGGGAGGCACTTGTTAGAAGGTGCATAATGAAGGATTACAAAGGGTGGGAGAAAGATTGTAAAGGACATAGATGGGATCAGTTAGAAATGATTACATGTACTGACTGAAAATATGGCTGTTGTCCGATTGGGGTGGTGGAATAGGATTCATGTTCCCAAATACAACTAATTGGAACAAGGTATTTGCTATTGTTGTTTTTGTTGTTTGTGCTTGTTTTGGATCATCTTAGGGCACTACATTTGATTTAACTCTCATCAGTCCGTATTGTGTAGATTGATCCTTAAATTCAAACATGTAAAAATGTACTTTTGTTGAACTTTTAATTTAACTAGGCACTATATTGATCATCAAGAGCAAAGTCAAATAGTTCGTCATTCTAATCGATTAGTAAACCAGATGAAATACACTCTTATAGTGTCTGGAATTTATTTTTGAAGTGACAACAGTATTTCCTTGCTAACTAACCTTTATATGCTTACTTTGAATGATGGTCTTCAAAACCACGTGAATCGATTTTGTGGAACAGAATTTTGGAGTTATTGCAATAGATGAGATAATAGAAATTGTAATGCTATTGTTACTTGATCTGCTTAGGTCCCTGGACTGGCTGTCGTCATTGTTGGCAACAGGAAAGATTCCCAGAGCTATGTGAGTATGAAGAGAAAGGCATGTGCCGAGGTCGGGATTAAGTCTTTTGATGTAGACCTGCCAGAGCAAGTATCTGAAGCTGAAGTGATCGAGAAGGTTCACAAACTAAATGATCATCCTGATGTTCACGGTTGGTCGGTTGAAGCTACTCTTTCTCTTCATACTTATGATACTGCAGAAATTAACTTTTCGTGTCGGCGTTGTCTTTTTGTTTCTGAACTTAAATAGAGACTTCTTTTCGTTTTAGGATGTATTTCCCTTTTAATTCCTTTGCATTTGCATAGCTGACTACCACAAACACTTAAGTTTGATTTTCCTCTTTTCAATTTAAAACTATTATTACACTTGTGATACAACTAACATCCATGTAATGGTAATGATCCTTTTACTAGTAGCAAATTAACATTTTGCATTAACAGGTTAGCATGTCAACCTCTTCCTGTATGTTCTAACAGATGCACGCCTTGCTATTTTGTCAGGAATTCTAGTTCAACTTCCATTGCCAAAGCACATCAAAGAGGAAAATGTTTTGAGTGAAATCACCATTGAGAAGGATGTAGATGGGTTTCATCCATTGAACATCGGCAAGCTTGCTATGAAAGGCAGACAACCTCTATTTCTTCCTTGCACCCCCAAGGCAAGATATTCAATCTTAGAACCCTCTGGATATTTTTGATATCAAATGTGCTGCTCTCATCAGGTGTGCAGAAAATATTGCTCTTGTTATCCAAGAGATTTTTTATGCATACATTAGTTTAGAATTTCACCAAAGATTGAATATTTTAGTTTTTGAAAGATGGTAATTTTTCCTCAGGGATGCCTTGAACTTCTATCAAGGAGTGGCATAAGTGTAAAGGGCAAAAAGGCAGTTGTAGTGGGGCGAAGCAACATTGTTGGATTACCAGTTGCACTCCTACTTCTGAATGCAGACGCGACTGTTACCATGGTCCACTCACAAACTAATGATCCCAAAAGTATTGTTCGTGAAGCAGACATCATCATTGCTGCAGCAGGACAAGCCATGATGGTAACTAAATATTAGTTCATCTATTGAAGTTTCATGTGTCTTATAATAAAAGAAGACAAGAATTTGTATATGCAATATTTGACCTTTTGCGAATCTGTATATAGATTGGATGCCTACACTACAGTTAAGTGGTAGGGAAGTTATTTTCAATTTATTATTAAATGATGAGGTTCTATTTCTTTCCTAGAAGATCTCTTAGGGCAGGATCACCAAGTACTGAATTCCACCTTCTTGTTTGAAAGATATATTGTGCCAATCGTAGTTCTACCTGCTGGGTAGTTTGAATATACCTTTATTATTTCTCTCATTATATCTCAGACTAGCTGCATTACCATCTTTTATTTGCCAAATTATTTATGCATGAAGATATTGTTGCTATTTGGTTACGTTCTTGCTGTTCGGATTATCTTGATGCTGTTGAGAGGGCTTATAATTAACTTTTGTTTATATTCAGGTGAAGGGTGACTGGATTAAACCTGGTGCAGCTGTTATTGATGTGGGGACAAATGCTGTTGATGATCCAAGTAGGAAGTCTGGTTATAGGCTAGTGGGTGATGTTGACTTCAAGGAAGCATGTAAGATAGCTGGATGGGTGACCCCAGTTCCAGGAGGTGTGGGTCCAATGACTGTTGCAATGCTTCTCAAGAATACATTGGATGGTGCCAAGCGTAAGATTGAGCAGTAAACCCTTTTGAATTATTTTTACAGTATAGTTGTGCATCTTAAACTTTGATTTTGTAGTGAAACACTTTTTTTTTTAAAAACAACAATGTAATTGCTTTATAATTTAATAAAATCCTTAAGGCAGATTCTATTACGACAATTATATATATATATATTGTGTACTACTTATAAAAGTAGCAACTAGCTTAAGTATTTCATAATTTCACATTCCTAAACACCCTTATATTCCTTGTCACTCCTAAGCACATTTCTTAGTTTTGATTACTAGTTCAATTGCTATTGAAATATGTGGGCCTATTGTCTCCTCTTCTCAACTTACATCAAATTATTAAACTCAATTTAATTTTTTCAACTTGTCCTTATGCATCACATTAATATTTAGGGTCTTACAAAGCCTTATTTCTCAATCCTACATATCCCAAAAAAGGTTCCTAAACCAATAAACATATACAGAAAGTCCAAAAAGTACTTAAATCACCCAAAATAAATTTTAAAATAGAAATAGAAACCTACTAAATTTTGTGGGCGAATTTCCAAATTTTCTTTTTTTATCTCTTTTGTGATAGGTCACACAACTTCATCAAATTGCCATAGTATTTAAATCACGTGAATCAAATGTCAAAGTATAGTGCTCCCCATTAAATTCTAATTGTCCTCACAGACAATGCAACTTTCATATAATTTTCTTATTACATAAAAGGACAATATAATTCATTCTTCTCTTTTCATCGTACCAGAGAGGCTACTAACTGCTTGATTCATGAGGTGCCCATGGGATAAAGAAATGCTTAAATGGATGCTTGTTCAATGATAATAAACTTAAATTCATTAATTTGTGATAATCAAGGATGGATATAATATATAATTTTATATATATATATATATATATATATATATATATATGTGATTAATAACAATTGAAATTATCCATTAGTGTAAAGTTCTATAATTTTATTCATTGAGAGATTTCATAATTGATGTGCAAAATATGCTTTTTGACTATAAATATATAATGAATTCTTTCATAAACAGTTTGTTCATAGAATTGAAAAAGGGACTATGCCATAGATCGAACACTATAAAAAACCACTTCAACTTAGTTTTGCTATAATAGACAGGAGAATGGTCCATTCTTTCAATGAAGGGAATATTGTAGGGCCATTTATAGGAAGTGAAGTGAATAAATATAATGTTCAAGATCGAAACGCAAGAAGGCAAAGGAGGCTTATTTCCCCTCGAGCTTGAAATGTTGAAAGCCTACAAGAAATTAGAATGGTCTTTCCTAGAGAAATGCTTGAAAGCTAGAGGTTTCTGACAAATGGTGCCAACACATCTAGTTATGTGTTTCCTCAGTGTCATATTCATTACTAATCAATGATACAACCACATAGAGGTTTTACACTTCAATAGGAATGAGACATGGTAATCCACTCTAGCTTTATCAGTGAATTGTGTGTTGACAATCTTTAGTGAATGCTCCTAAGGGCAGGAGAAGCAAATTGAATTCATGGAGTTAAAACGGTAAGAAGCTGTTCAGCAATCTTCCATTTGCTCTTTGCCGATGACTGTTTCAGTTCTCCTTGGCAAGCTTACCTACTTACTTTATGTCAATTTTGAAGATTCCCACGTCAGTGGCAAGGAGATTAGAAAAGCTTCAAAGAGAATTCTTATGGCAAGGCTATGAGGAACAACAGAAGTATCACTTAGTGAAATGGTCTCAAGTTTGCTCAAGGAAAGAGAATGGAGGTTTGGGCTTAAAGAGTCTTACGAAATTCAATATGGCTCTTTTGGCTAATTGGTTGTGGAGATTTGGGAAAGAGGAAGGCTCTTTATGGCGGGAGTTAGTAAGTGCCAAATATGGAGTGGAAGAAAGGGGTTGGAAGACCAAAGTTTGTAAGGCGCCCCCCCCCTATGGGGCTGGTCTTTGGAAAGCCATATGTTCAATTTCGGAAGTGTTTTACAAAGGGGTGAGGTATAACATTGGAGGTGGAGATAGAGTGAAGTTCTGGATAGATGTCTGATGTGGCGAAGAACCTTTGTTTGTTGGTTCCCAGGGGTGGGCGGCCTTGGTGTTAAATCTGGATGATTGGGTTAAGGACCATTTAAACTTAGATAGTGCGGAGTGGGAGTGGAACCTTAAGTTAAGAAGGAACGTTTTGGACTGGGAAGTGGAAGAGGTGGCTAATTTGATGGAGGTTGTCATTAAGACAAAGGTGAGTGAAGGTATAGACGCTAGAGCATGGAAATGGGGACAGAAAGGGTCATTTTCGGTTAATTCCATGTATATTGCCTTAACCGAGGAAGAAAAAGTGGTTGGTCCTTGGAAGCTGATTTGGTTTGCCGGAATCCCGTCAAAGGTTTCTTTTTTTCTTTGGGCGGTTGTACTTAATAGAATTCTAACGTGTGATAACCTTAAGAGGAGAGGGTGGTCAATGGCTTCAAGATGCCGTCTTTGCATAAAGGAGGAGGAAACAGTCTCACATCTTCTTCATTGCAAGGTGACCAGGAAGATCTGGGAGTCCATCTATAAAAGATTTTGTATTTCTTGGGTAATGCACTACCACTACTAGTTCTATTCAGCTTTAACCAGTTGGGGATGGAGGAATATAAGGAGAGGCAGGAGAAGAAGCCACATTTTGTGGAACTTGTGCCCGGCAGCTATTTCTTGGACTATATGGTGTGAGAGAAATCAGAGAATATTCGAAGGGTCGGAAAAGGATGTTCATAAGCTTATTGATAGTACCATCTCATTGCTCGTTTTTTGGTCAACCTCATACACAGAATTTGGGGGGATCAATCAATCTGAATTTGATTGTAATTGGGGTTTGTATCGGGATTCTCTGTCTTTGAGCAATGTTTTATTGTTGTGGGGATTGATGTATATACACACACTATCTACAGTAATAACCATTAATACATATGTATAATAGATACTTTTACCGATCAAAAAAAAAAGTGCAAATAGTAATGAGCTTAGCTGAAGGACATTTTGAAGACAAGCTATCAGTTTCTTTAGGTCTGGAATTATTTTGAGTCGAAACATGTATCAGACATCAAAGAGAAATAAAAGCAATTTTGGGAGTAGACAAAAATTTGAGAGGGACTATCATTGAGAGACTTTTATGAAGGGTTGAGGAAAGGAAAATAGTCTCAGAAGATGAACCTTGATACAGTTGCTGATGCCATCCCATTCACATAGTATCCAATATTATAAGCTTTTTTAAGGAAGCTAAGAAGGGAGATATGTCTTGGTAATGGCAGAGTATAGTATGGAGGGAAAGTAACTTGTAGGAAAAACAGTGATATAGAGAGTGGGAAATGGAGGTAAGATAATACATGGGAAGATCCTTGGATTCCTCAAAGTCCCTCTTGAGAAATTTCCAACCTAGAGTTACAATAGTCAAGGACCTTGTCAATGAAGTGGGAGAGTGGAAGATTAAATCTCTTGGAGAGAATTTTGATCTATCCTCAACCGAGGAGCCTTCGGTTGAGGATAATCTATCCTCAACCAAAGAGCCTGAAGTTTAGGCAGTAAGGGAGGCTCTGCATTTTACTGAAAAAGGATGGAAGAAACCTTTTGTATGATTGGGTGCATAGAATGTGGTGGATAAGGGATGATTTGGAAAATACAGGGTAGGAAATATCTTTTGTTAGAGTGAAATGAAACTAGTTGCAAAGAGTTTTGAGGAAGTTGTCTTCTCATGTATGTGGTTCCTTGTGGACAAATTAGTTTGGTTAGCAGGAATTTGTAGGAAAGGAAAGGAAAACCAACTTTCCAATGAAATCTGTGTGTTTGGTTCATTAGAAAATGTGGGCCCATTGGAAAGTACTTTTTCAAAAGTGTTCCATTTTAAGTGAAAAGTCCCTCAAACTTTTTCCCTTAAGAGTGTGTTTGGTTCGTTGGAAAAGGATAGAAAGGAAAGTAAAAGAGCACTTTACTTTCCTTACCATCGTTTTCCCTTCATTTTAAGAGAGAAAGTTTGAGGGGCTTTTCACTTAAAATGGAACACTTTTGAAAAAGTACTTTCCAATGGGCCCACAATTTCCAATGAACCAAACGCACAGATTTCATTAAAAAGTTGTTTTTCCTTTCCTTTCCTACAGATTCTAGCTAACCACAACAACCTAAATGAAGGGGAAGCGATGGAAAGGAAAGGAAAGTGCTCTTTTACTTTCCTTTCTATCCTTTTTCCAACTAACCAAACACAGCCTTTATAGTTATTAGCAGCACGCACACGACTTCAATCTAGTTTAATTAATTCTAGTTTTGTTTTTAATTTTCAATTGTAAAGTCCCAACTTTTAAACGTAATACAAAATGAAATGAATTACTTATTGAAAAGATCTCGCGGAACGCTTTCTATTAGATTGAAGTTTATTGAATCATGTTGTATAGATTGAAAGATCTATTTTTTAAAAAAATTTAGTGAAAATATCAATAAGTAGTTTCCTGAGAGATAAGTCATATATTCTTTTAAATAACTGAAACAACCACTGGGGGTTGTTGGAAGGTCAATAACATCGAATTTATTAGTTTTAATGCCCCATTTGTCTAACTTGAGAAGGGGTAATTTAGAAAAACATTGTTAAAATAGGTCTATTTATTTGCTTTATAGAATAGTACAGATTTGGAACAATCAAGTTTTGTGTAATTTTGTAAGCTTCTTTATTTTTTGATGAAGTTGAATGAATTAAGCAACTACCTTCTCATGGATTCTGTATCTAATGTTTCTATCATGCAGAAGCTCTATAATTAGAATGTTGGTAGCCTTAGTTCACCAACCTACTTACTATCTCATAGCCCATACAGGAATCTGTTCTTCCTTACTGAACAACCACAAGAGTTAAAGACTTCACTATAAACATAATCTCTCACTCATGCTTGCAGAGTTCAAAATTTGTATTCTATCTCAACAATGGCAGCTCTATTCAACTTCTCTGTCTTGTTCATGATCTTGTTCTCAAGCAACTTTGTCTACTTTGGGGTTTGTTACCCTACTTGCGGACCGATTTACCCCTTAGATGCAGTTCCTGTTTATCCTGAAGATGTTGATTTGATGCAGTTTGCCATGAATCTGGAGTTCTTAGAAGCAGAATTTTTCTTGTGGGGAGGACTGGGTAATGGGCTTGACAAGGTCGAGCCTGAGCTGGTCATGGGCGGACCACCTCCCGCCGGAGTCATGAAAGCTAGTCTTGATCTTCTCACTCAACACATTATCACTGAGTTTGGTTTCCAGGAAGTTAGTCATCTCAGGTTCTCTCATTCTTTGTTTTTTTGGCGATATGGAACCCCCGGCAAACCCCGGATACATGACCCCACCCACAAGTAGGGCTGGCAATTTGGCTGGCCGGGCCAGGGTTCTGGCTGTACTCACATAGGATATTAGGAGTGCTATGCATGTCCAAGTCCGACCTGGCCCGATTTTCGGGCCTAAGATTGAAACCCAAGCCCGATCCTAAATTAATACGAAAAGCCTGAGCCTGGTCCGATTAAGCCCGATAATTATTGTTATTTTTTATTTTTCTTATTTTATTAATAAAAAATTCTTACGATCTTCATATTCATTTATATTTACAAATTTTACTAAATATTCTTCTTTCAGTAAAAAATACAAAAAAAAGAAAAAAAAGAAAAATCATAAAATCAATTAAGGATATAATGAAATAACCTTAAAACGGGGTCAGGCGACTCAGGCCAGGCTGGACTGGGTGTATATATGCCTAGCCCAAATCCTATCCTAAGTACTTCGGGCTTCTATACAACCAGGCTCGATGAACTTACGGATCCAAAAAGGGCTTAAGCCTGATTTAACTGGGCAGATTCATCGAGCCCATGCGGACCGGACATAAATTGCCAACCCTACCCACAGAGACTATATATCAGGCAAGATCAGGGACTCGAACCTGGACCTGCAGTTCCTGAGCTGGAGAACCTGCCAGTTTAGCTAATGAAATCTTCATATCTGTTTTGTTTGATTTCGAGTTTTAGGGCTCTTAAAACAACTGTTGGTCGGATTCCAAGGCCATTGATGGATCTGAACGCTCGCAATTTCGCAAAATTACTAGACAACGCGTTCGGATACCCTTTGGCTCCTCCCTTCGACCCTTACCGTGACAGTCTCAGTTACATGTTGGGATCTTACATAATCCCATACATGGGACTCGTGTAAGTTACGTGGGTACAAATCCATTTCTGAATGGCTGCAAGACCAAGAGAGTACGAACACAAAACACAATCAGAATCTCTACGAAATCACCACTATATGATCTATTTTCTGATCAAAACATTCATTCATGTTGTTGTTGCAGCTATTGACGGGGCTGTTGGGAGTTGAAGCCGGCCAAGACTCGCTCATCCAACCGTATCTATACAAGCGACCCAAGGAAGTGGTGTACCCATACAACTACACAGTAGCCGAATTCACTGTTCGAGTGTGTCCGAGCTCAGGAATCGACTGGGAGGTTGTGGGATCAAAGACGAAGTCATCTTCGTTCCATTGGAGCTAGGGGCAGAGGGTTGTACGGTTAGTAATGTACTATCGGCAAATCCCTACTCCCTCTCCTACGCACGGACACCCCCGGAGATTTTAATAGTAGTGTAAAACACCGGTGACGAGCATGTGCCCGGAGGATTCTTCCCGGAAGGAGCAAATGGTCGTATTGCCAGAGAGCTGCTTAAGACACCTTGAGACAATATTTTGCACTTGTATATAAAAGGGGGAATAAGAAGCATATACGTATTTAGCAGAATCATGGGCTTTTAAAATTTAAATTGTAGGGTATAATAAAAAAAAAAACATAAATAGAAATCAAAAAATCCTTGGACAGGAAGTTCTAAAGTTTCATCCTCAGGAAAACTATGGTTGGTTGAAGAGCAAAACTCACCTAAAGTGCTACGCATCCATCTTTCTACTGTAGGCATCACCCTGCAAAATACAACACACAAGTTTTTGACAGTAAACAAGCAGTATCAAATGCCAGGATAAAGTAGTTTAGAACATTGAATTTAGATCCTCTATTATTGAAAATTAAAACCAAGTAAATTCAAAAAAAAAATTTCAAGGCACGTAAATCACAATAATAAGTATCAGTTTATGCTTTGTAAGTACTTTTGCATAAATATAAAATTCAAACAAACAATACTTTTGAATCCTAGCAGTTTTAGTTTTTATAATTATTAAAATAATACTAAAATTATAAAATTAAAGAAGTACGGGAGAACCAACCGAAACGCCTCCCAGACTACTTGCTCTTCGAGTCGTCGCAGAAAAAACAATACAGAAAGACTCGAACAGATAAAACCAGTCCTCTCGCATTATGATGCACGACTTCCCCTATTCAGACTGACCATACGAGCTGATGAAGCATCCATCTGTGATCCCCTCACGACTGAGCCCGTCTGATAAGGGGTCCTGCCAACACCTCCATACACATCTTGGTAACGTATGCTTTGATACCCTGCAGAATACCCTCCTCCTGTCCCTCGGTTTTGACCTGCTCGGTCCCTTGAAAAGCCGCCTCCTCCCAAACCTGACAGTCTCCCACCAACGTTGTATCCTGACCGTCCGGCTCCTTGCCTTCCCTGAGTAAAATTCTCTTGCCACTTACCCATGGCTGCCCCAGCATAATCCTGGCCATCCCTGCGCCTCGAAGTCAGACCATCCAGTCCTCCTCCACTCCTTGCCTCTATTGCCCTCTCGTTGCTATCCGCTAGGATTGAAAGTTTCTCTGTCAGCTGGAATGCAAGAGCCTGCAACCTTGTATGCTCAACATTGTGGAAGACGATGCACCGGGTTGGTTGATCCCAGCTAGCATGAAGCTCCTCCAGAATCATCATCTTGCTCACGGTGCTGTGCGTCTGAGGTTCTGATAGATCAAACATTGTTGTGAGCTGATCCAAACTCAAAGAATCGTACGATGAGGAGTACGTGAATAGGTAGGTCCTCAGAGCCTCTTCCTTAATCTTTGTCTTGAGCATCTCAAGGACGCTATCTTGGTTCCTTAGGAACTTCCAAACTTCAAGAGACTTGGTAACATCAAAAGCCTTGTGGAAGTCTCCCTTGCTAAGGGCCCTGGTGGCAGCCATGACATGGTCACGCACATTTTCAGGGGGGCCAGAGAATGTCTGCCTCTCACTCATCTCAAGCAACCTACGGAATGCCTTACTTATGACCTTGCGCTTTGCATCGTGGGTGTTGGCTGCCATGTTGGGGACCTCCAGCAGCATGGCACAAATCAGATGGACGGCCTCCAGAAGCTCAAGATTGATGTGCATGTGGTATGGCATTTGCCGTCTCCTTTCCAGCCTTTCCTGATGGAAAAACATAAATGACAAGTGAACATTAGAAGCATATAAAGAGTCCACATTTCACTGACCAGCAATAATAGAAACAAGAAATTAAAATATGCCAAGTCATTGAAGGAACAATATAAAAAAACTCCAACTATCACATACTATAACTTCAGTGGGCATGTGTGGTGTGTATACGGTTGTGTACACTCGATGAATGTTGAATGTCTTTTCATTGACAATCATCCATTAACAGAACATATATATATATATATATATATATATATATATATATGTGTGTGTGTGTGTGTGTGTGTGTGTGCATCTATATGAAGGTTAAGAGAGTACTAATATTTCAGTGTCACAATGAATAAGCGTCCACATCATCTCCAAGGTAGCTGAAAGGGAGGAGTATAAAAGCATGATGAAAACGTATAATATAAGACGAGCTGCATGAACTCACTATAGGTGTACCACATATCATCAATGCAGACTGCTCAATTGATAACCAAAATTATGAAAGATTCGAAAGCCAAGAACCAAATCAATTTCAAACATCTAAACAAACGCAGCCTAAGGCTATCTTGCTGGTCACTAGATAACCTCTTATGGAGGTGGTCAGACCAATCAGTGCTTAAATCATTAAGAGGAGGTTCAGTACCACCAGAATCTGTATAATAGTCAAAAAAGGGCCTGACAATATCCTCTTGCCCATGGAACCTTGTGCCATCACTATTGTGTATAAAAATTATCTTATTCCTAGCTCGGTGACCCAACAAGGATTTATGAAAAATGTTCTGTTACTGTCCACTAGATTCAAAAATAAGGTTCTTGATTTCTCCTCGTTTGAACTTCAAGGTTCTTCATAAGCTGAACATATTCCACTACAAGCCTTCTTTCTTCATTTAACGGTAAGTGTTTGAAGGATCACTCTGAAGGTTGTACTGAACAGTAAGCCTCCTCAGTTGCTTCAATTTGTCTTTCTAAGCCTCCAAAAGTTGCTTTACTCCAAGCTTTTAAAGTGTTACTTAGGTTCTTGTGTTTTCTTACCACTCTAACCATTGGGGTACCACTGATATCCATCTCCCAACCCTTTCTGACAATGTCCAAAAATTCTGGTTTACTCTTGGGTTTATCCTCATAAAGAGCAATGGCAATAGGTGAATGGTATGGTGGTCCTGGCGCACGCCATGACATTGGAGAGTATCTACAAAGAATATCTAAATAAATAGCAACCTTAACTGGTGACATTGTCAATGGTCTAACACTTCATTTGTGCTACTTATATAGTTTATATGCCTAAAGAGAGAGAGAGAGAGAAGAGGAGAGGAAGAAGAAGAGGAAGAGGAGGAGGAGGAGGAAGAGGAAGAGGAGAAAGAAGAGAGAGAGAGAGAGAGAGAGAGGATTTAATTAATTATTTTTATTTTATCTTACATAGAATTTTTTTATATCAACCAAACCCAGGAATTGCAAATAGTGATGAAATTTAAATTTTAGATTTGCAATTCTTTATTGTAATCAAACAAGAGAATTCCAATTCAGAGATTTCAGATTCAGAGAATTCAAAATCTACAGAATTATAATTTTACAGCTTAATTTCAATTCTGTGTCAAACAGACCCTTATAGGAAATACCTTTCAGCTTGAGTAAAATCCAGGATGTTGGTCACATAACACTCTTATAACACCTCTTCACTTAAGCACAAGCAACACATGCAAATGCAACACTCTCAATTATATCTTTCTACATATAACTGTGCCAGGATAAGGGAAGTGATCACTTTTGGGAGTTGTGCCACTCAATTCTATATTGTCCCTCACCATAATAATGATAGTAGTTATAGTAACAATAATAACATTCGAGTTGATAGCATAAAATTCCTTGTTGACAGTGACACAAATCAACCTCTTTGTGACTGGTCCTTGTTGAAGAATCTTATCCTCAGTGTCAAGAGAAACTATTTTAAACTACAAATTCCTTTCTCTTGTAATTGCAGAGGCACCAGAAACTATGCTGGCTAATTCCCCCAATGCATTTAAAAGAGGTAAAAACAACTATGGGCTAAT
>JAUPMG010285530.1:4306-16370 GCA_031762675.1 Pachysandra terminalis | reverse complement strand
ACGCCCGCCCCCCCCCCCCCCCCCACAACTTCTCAGCAGTGGAGGAGCACTTCCTCACCATGGGCCTGGACTCTGCTCCGAGGGCCCTGATCTGGTCCGGATTCCACCCAAAGCGCAATGTCCGGTTGCATCAAGTGATGGACATTGAGGCGGAGTTCGAGTACCACCCCTATCGCAACAGAGGGATCAGACTATTGCAGCCCTTTGGAGTCATGGTGGCGGGGGATACAGAGAAGAGTACCGCCATCTGGCTCCATCTCTCGTCGGAGGAGAGGGGTTTCTTGGTGATCATTCACCCGGGCTACCTAATCGGCTTTGTCAGGGATTATGGGAGCAGCTTCCCCACCTGCAACCCGCAGCACGTACTCCGACAGTTTGGCTTTGATCAAATTGCTCCTCTCCGCGACGTGAAATTTAAATCAACTACGTCAACAATTGCGGAGATCGTGGGACAGAGGTTCCTTCGAGGGAGCGGCTACCTCGGACTGGTAGCTGAGTTCAAAGCTACCCCTGCCGCACCAGAGAGGCATGGCAGGGTCTCTCGCTGGTGGATGGACTACTAGCACAAGTCCCTGGTTCGCTTGGATGAATTCTGCAGAAGCGAACCAGTGCCATTGAAGATTGATCTTAGAGGGGCTAAGGAGCAGAGGCTGAGGAGAAATAAGAAGAATCGCACCTTTCAGACCGGGGATGTCCACCCCTTAATCCATGAGATTCTTGGTCACATCGTGATTCAGGACATCCATGAATGGAGGAAGGAGGGTGGTGATCTTGCAGCCGCTGAAGCCTCTGAGAAAACTCCCATGGTCCAGCCTGAGGAGGCATCTGCTGAGGAAGAGGAGAAGCAAAAGAAGAGGAGGTGGATGAAGATCACATCCCTATTGGGAATCTTCTTCCCAGGAGACGTAGGAGCGCAAGAGTGCCCAGACTCCCTCCTATGGTGCCGGTGACTAACCTCCTCCTTGAGCGCATCTTAGAGGGGATTCAGTCAGCAGGAAATATCCCTTTCGTCGAGGTTGTAGCTCTCGGCCCTGCTCAGGAACAACCTCCTCCTCCAAAGCCACGTGCCCGGGTGAAATCCACCGTTGCTCGGACTCTGAAGGTAAGAATTGTAGACACTTTATCCTCTGTCTTGATCTCCTTATAACTCCTTCTGGCTTGCTTTGCTTAATTTTGTAACAATCAACTGTCGGAGGAGCAAGGGAAGGGCTACAAATCAGTGATTCTTCCACCTTGTCTCCTACAAAAGGAGCTGAAGGACAAGGCTCGAGGGTGTCAGCTAGGATCTCTCAGGAGGGAGCGGCACCTGGAACCCCCACTAGTGATAGGGTACCCCCTGCTGGCTTTCCAACCAGCAGGGTACCTCAACCTCCACAAGGGGTTGCTGGAGCTGGAAGTTCCAGAGTTCCCCACTCTTCGAGGGCTCCTCTTTTGGTAAGTCTCCCTTTACTTGTAGAATTTTGCACTTGTTAGCTTTCTTTCTATTGACTTGTGTTGACTTTTGCTGTTGCAGCTGCTGCAGAAGATGGAAGAGTTGGGGGTAGAGTACCTCCCTAGTTTCCTCCCAACTTGCCACAGAGAGATCTTGGCAAGGCTCCCCTGGGGGTGGGACAAGAGAGGAATTCCCTGGGATGAGTAGGAGCCCTCTTGCTCCCCCATCCATGACTTCTGACAGTACTCCTGCCAGAAAAGAGTAGAAAGGCGAAGCTGCTGAAGACGCAGTACTTACCGTTGATCCCCTGACTGTTGTATATACAGTCTCGGTAAGTAGCCTTCTTCCTTCGAGCTTTCCTTCGAATATTATCCTTACTGTAAAATGTTTGACAAACTCTTGTTGTCTGCAGGATGATGAAGAAACAATCTCCCATGTTCCTTCGAATATTAGAGAAGGAACAGGGAGTGTCGGTGAGCCAGCAGCTCCTCCTGTACAGAGAGGAACTAAGGAGGCCGATGCTGCTACTGAAGATGAAGAAGAAGAGATCTCTTCCAAGCAGCTAGCTGCTCCAGTGGAAACCACCCTTGTACAGATTGAAGTGGTTCCTCCAACTGAAGCCCCTGCTCCACCAGTTGTACCAGCCCAAGAATCAACCATACCTGTTGTTGATCTTGCAAGGCCGAGCGTTGAAGAGATATCTGAAGCCGTTTCTTCGAAGGAACCAGAGGTCGCAGTTGTGTTTTCCCTCCCTACAGTGCCTTCTCAAGTACTTGTAGAGATCTCAGAAACCCAAACTCTAACTCCAATTATTGAGCTGAAGCGCAAGAGGAGAAGCTTTGCCATCCCAGCCATTCAGAAGAGGAGAGAGTTATCACATGATCCTGTTGAAGATCCTGAAGACATCGAGAGGAAGTACTGGATGAACTTGATCAGGGAAACGTATGGGGAGATCCTTCTTGAGGCAGCACTGCCAGATCCCAAGTTCAAACTCTTTGGATATAAAGAACTATGCAGGCTTCTGGAGATCATGAGCCGTACGACCCTGGATAGTATCACTATTGAGGATCTGGCAATCTGGGGAAAGACTGTGGAAAGTCTGAAGGGTATGAAGTTCACGCTTGACTGGCTGGTCAACTGGTTGGAGCAGTTGAAGAACAAGGTGCAGAAGTGCATCAAAGTTAGGGCGCTGGAAGCCCTTGTTGCATCCTAGTCAGAAGAGGTAGACAAATGTCAAGGCGCTTTCGAGAAGTGCAAGGCTGATTTGAGGGAAGTGGATGAGAACATTGCTGAGTTGAAATCCTTAATGAAGAGAGCTGTTGAAGTACGTGTACAGATTCTTAAAGAAACTGAAGAAGCAGCAATTGAGGTAGCTTAAGAGCAAGCTAAACTCATGGAGGCACAGACTGCCCTTATGAGAGTTTCCATCCTTGTCCTTGTTGGAGCTTCAAGACTTGGGCTTCTAGAAAGGGCCTTTGAAGGCGTCACCGAATCTCAACTGACTGGGGCACCTTGATTTCTCTTCCTTCTATCTTGTAATCATATGTATATTTTGTTTTTTTTGAATGTAATGAAAGATTCTTTTCTTCTTTGTAAAAACAAATCTTCATTAATAAAAAACTTTCCTTAGCCATTTCCCATTTACAATTTCTTGTTTTGCATTTTCCTCCAATAGACTGATCTTGTAATACCCTGAGGCTTGAGCAGAAACGACTTCAGAAGGACCTTTCCACCTAAGAGCAAACTTAGGCTTTACAGCATTGCTTCTTGCATACCAAGTTGCTCGCAAGACAAGTTCACCAACTTGGAAGCTTCATGGTCTGACCAACTTGTTGTAGGCTTGGGCAATGATCTGATGATAATGAAAATTGATTTCCAAAGCCTTTTTCCTTCAACTCCTGAGCACGTAGGAGAGCGAAATCATCAAAATTCCAATCCACCCCGCTTCCATGTAAGATCCTCGCTGAGGCAACTTGCAATTCAACTGGAAGAAGAGCTTCTGCTCCAAACACTAAAGAGAATGGAGTTGTGTTTGTAGCCCTATGCTTGCTTACCCTGTATGCCCATAAGACCTGAGGCAGGGATTCATTTCATCTCGTAGGCTGATCATGCATCATCTTGCTTAGAATCCTGATCAAAGTCTTGTTAGTGGCTTCAGCTTGAGGATAGTAGGAAGTAGACTTATTATGCAGAATTTGATAATGTACAGTCATCTCCCTAACTGGCCTGTTGAGGAAGGAAGTTCCATTGTCTGTGATGATCCTTCAAGGCGGACCAAAACGAAGAACAATGTTATCCCTGATGAACTGAGCTACAGAAGCTCCATTAGCTCTCTTCAAAGGGACAGCTTCGAGACATTTTGTGAAGTATTATGTAACCACCAAGATCCAAGAGTGTCCACGCCTACTCCGAGGATTAATGGGTCCAATCAAATCCAGGCTCCAAGTATGAAATGGCCATTGGGAAATCACTGACTGCATGTCCTGAGAAGGTTTACGGGGAATGCTATCTTGGACCTTGCACTTCACACATTTCTTCACAAAATCTGTTGCATTTGCTTCCATTGTA
This sequence comes from Pachysandra terminalis, assembly GCA_031762675.1. Classification (NCBI taxonomy): domain Eukaryota; kingdom Viridiplantae; phylum Streptophyta; class Magnoliopsida; order Buxales; family Buxaceae; genus Pachysandra; species Pachysandra terminalis. The sequence continues at coordinate 12,370 of JAUPMG010285530.1, read as the reverse complement.
GGCCAGTAATAGCCTATGTCTTGGAGTTGTTTGTATAACTTCTTCTTTCCTTGATGCGGTCTAAGTGTACCACAATGGACTTCTCGAAGGACGATGAAGATCTCTTGAGTACCAAGGCAACGTAGAGGGGTATCATTGAAGCTCCTTCGAAACAGTTCTCCTTACTCCATGTAAAATTTAGGGATCTTACGTTTGAGCTGAAGAGCCTCAAACCTATCTTGAGGTAGAACTCCATCTCGAAGGAATCTTATGTACGGTTCCCTCCAATCTGTGAACTTGTGGATGGGGAAAGCTTCTGCAACATCAGGTGGCTCTTGACACTTGGCGCAGGAGAGTTGTAATCTAGCAGCTTCAAACACTATAGAAGGCCAATATACTCCTAATCTCTGGAGTCGTCTGTACAAAGTAATGGAGTCTGGAAGCCCACAAGTACTGTCATGCATAGCTTGCATCTTTTCCATGGCTTCCTTTGGTCCAATGCATCTGAATAGAGCTCCACTAACCCCTTTATAATAAAGAACCTTACCTTGCTTGGTAAAGTTCATCAGAATCTTCAAAGGAGTAGTAGGAGTGCGGTGAGGAAGATTATCTAGATCACAGATAATCTGATACCTCCAGTCTGCTTCTGAGATAAGCTCTTCATCCTCCTGAAGAAGTTGAGTGGAGGGAGTAGTCCTTCGGATGACTTCCAAGGTAGTTGTGTCGAATTCCATTTGAAGTATGCTTCACCAGCTAGCCAAACCATCAGCATGCTTGTCCTTGCTCCTCATTGTGTGAGTCAAGGAATAACTTGTGAACCTTCGAAGGAGAGCTTGTATGGCTGTCCCGTAAGGAACTAAGTCAGGCTCCGTGACTCCGAATTCCTAATTGATTTGAGAAATGACAAATAAGGAATCTCCAGAAATCTGAATGTTCTGAACAGTCATCTGACGCGTCAAAGTAAGACCAATCAGCAAGGCTTCATACTCCGCTCTGTTGTTGGTGCAAGGGAAATCCAGCTTGAAAGAGAAGGAAAACTGTTGACCGTTTGGAGAAATCAATCCAATCCCTGCCCCTCCGCCTTGAGAATTGGATGCACCATCAAACTTCATTTGCCATTCTTCTTCAGAAAGCACAAATACCTCATTTATAATGTCATCCTCTTCTTCATGGGTGAAGAAGGTAGTCAATAGATCAACAACAGCTTGTCCTTTGATAGCTCTCGGAGTCTCGCACACAATCTCGAATTGAGCTAGTTGAAGTAGCCATTTGATGTGTCTTCCATAGAGAATGGGCTGCGAAAGGAGGTACTTGACAGGGTCACTCCTATTGACAATTTGAATTGAATGTGAATGCAGATAATGCTTCAGCTTGTTCACCATATGCACTAGAGCCAGACAAGACTTGTCTATCCTGGAGTATCTGATTTCAACCCCTGCAGAAGCCTACTGACATAATAGACTGGTCTTTCGGAGCCTTGCTCGTCCTCCTGAGCAAGTAGACCACCTATAGCTTGATCAGTGAAGGTGAGGTATAACCTGAGAGGTTTCCCTCTAATATGAGCCATCATAGTGTGAGGATGAGCAAGTACTTGCTTGATGGCTTCGAAGGCTAGATGATGATCCTCCTTCCAGCCAAAAGGAACATTCTTCTTCAGAAGAGGCATGAGAAGGACTAGATGAGCAGAAAGTCCGGGTATGAACCTTCGGATGTAGGACACCCGTCCAAGGAATGACTTCAGCTCCTTCTTAGTCTTAGGAGGAGTTAAATCAATAACAGCCCTAACCTTCGTAGGGTCTAAGTCGAATTCATGCCTATGGACTATAAACCCAAGGAATTTTCCAGAGGAAACCCCGAAGGCACACGTCGCAGGATTCATCTTGAGTTTATACATCCAGCATCTTTGGAATACCCTTTCCAATAGCAAGATGCTCTCCTAGCTTTGCTGACTTTATAACCAGATCATCCACATAATCCTCAACTTTCCCATGCCTCATATCATGGAATATAGCAGTCATGTCCCTTTGGTAAGTTGCGCCAGCATTCTTAAGACCAAATGGCATGACTGTATAATAGAAGTTTTCCAAAGGGGTTCTGAAAGCAGTCTTTTCAGCATCCCTTGGGTCCATAAGGATCTGGTTATATCTAAAAATCCATCCATGAAGGAAAACATCTCATTCCCTGCAGCGGCATCAATCAGTATATTCATCTTAGGCAAAGGGAAATCGTCCTTTGGACAAGCTTTATTAAGATCCCTAAAATCTACACAACATCTAATCTGCCCATTTTTCTTCTTTACAGGGACAACACTAGACAGCCACGAAGGATGCTGGATAGGCTTGATGAAGCCTGCTTGCAAAAGCTTCTAAACTTCGGATTTGATCTATAGCTCAATGTATGGCCTAAAGATTCTTGGTGCTTGCTTGACAGGACGCACTTCAGGAGAAAGATAGAGCCTATGAGTCACCAACTCAGGATCAAGACCCGGCATATCTTCTAGCTCCAAGCGAAAACATCTTTGTACTTGGAGAGCAATGCTATGAAGGCCTTCTTCTGATCCGGCTCAAGAAAGGAAGAAATATGTACAGGTATGTTGGCAGTTGGCTCCTCTCCAAGGTCAACTGTAGACAACTCTTCCTGAACAACCTGAACACCATCTTGTAAGTGTTCTGGTGCATGTTCAAGTTTGGATTTGGGAGCTTCTGGCAGTTCTTCACTAGGGGCACACTACAAGATGTCAGCGGATGGAACCCCCTTGTGATTGTCATAATCGGTAGACATACCTTCCATCTGGAAGGTCTAATCTTATACAACGAATCTTCGAAGGTCGAGGGCCTTCCAAAGAGGATGGTGCTGATGAAGACGACACTAAAGAAGACGGTACTGGACGAGCAGCTGGCTCCAGAGTAGCCCATAAGGGCAAAAGAGTTCCTTGGGGCTTGGCAACACAACATTCCCCTTTCGGGGAGAACCCATCATAATGATTCGCCTCAGCATAGTGAGTCCCTGATTCATCAAAGGGAAAGGGTTTTGTCACTACCCTAACAACCTCCCCATTCCAGATTCCATTCAAACACTGATGATAGGTAGAGGGCACCACCTTCGCTCGATGTATCCACGGCCTTCCCAACAGCATGTGAAACGCAGCTCTGTCATCAAGGACATGGAAAGTGGTAGGGAACCTAAAAGACCCTATACAAAGGTTAAAGGCAATGTAACCCAACATCTGCTGCCACTGGGTATCAAAACCCAGATTCCGGATTTGGCTGGGGACGATGCATTTGCTTGAGACTCCTACTACCTCCAAGATCGTCAGAGGAATGAGGTTGACTGCAGAGCCACCGTCAACCAACGCCATTCAAACCTCCACACCCTGTAAGGTGGTATTCACATACAGGGGTTTATTGTGGTCCTCAGAAGATGCCATCATGTCCTCCCCCGTGAAAGTTATGGCAGACTTGCTAAGTCGCGGAGGGTAGTACGTAGGAGCTTCCTAATGGTTGAAGTATTAGAAGTGGTATTTCTCCATGATTCCCTACAACGCTTGAGTGGCTTCAGCCTTCATCTCGGAGGTGAATTGCATGTCCTCAAAGAACATCTGGAACTTGGTGGTGTTACGCACAGCTTCACTGGATTGAGGGTCTGACCTATGTTTGCTTTTGAAGACAGACAACATGTGCACAGCTTCTCTTACCTTCCCTTTATACTGAGAAAGAGGGTTAGTGTGTACCTTCGCATCTGGGACATCAATGTCTCCAGCCGCCAGCCGAGCATGAAAACGCTTCCTCAAGGCCCAGTAGTTAAAAGTGGAATGACGAGTATTGCGGTGGAACTCGCAATATCGCGGAGACTGCTTGTCGGCCTCTGAGGGTTCCTTCTCAATAGGGGGCAGCAAGACGCGATCATCCTTGTTTAACTCTTGCAGCAAGGCATCCAGCTGGGCAAGAGAGCAGGTTGCCTCTAGAGGTGATGCGCCGCTCTCGGTTATTGCTGTTGGTGTTGCTACTAATAGGCCTGCCTTTCCTCTTAGGAACGGGCTCATGCTCCTTCTCAGTAGTAACAACTAGAGCACGCTTCCTCTCCACCTTCTTCTCAGGAGCAGGAATAGAAGCATTGGTCCTCTTGGTGTACTCGTACAGCTTGGTGAAACTCTTGATCTCATGGTTCTCTATGTGGATGCGGTATGGCAGGAGCATACCGTTGATGCAAATACTGACAAACTTCTCCTCAGAAGCTGCCTCCGTGCAGGTGATCACAAGGTCTCTGAAGCGCTTGACATATTAAACCAGATCTTCCTCCGGTTTCTGACTCTCCCGGCTAAGATCTATGATGGTGAGCTTCTCTTCAGTGATGAAGAACTTGTGATGGAACAGGCACCATATCCTCCCAGGCATGTACAGAACCCGGTTCCAACCTGTTGTACCACTTATAAGCCCGCTAAGAGTGACTTTGAGAACTCCCGCAGACGGAGCTCCGCCAGCATAAGCCTCCAGCGCTTCTATAAAGTGACTAACATGCTCCCTGACATTCCAGTTTATCCCTGAAAATTAGGGAAAGACGAGAGTTTCATAGTCCTTAGGGTATGTCAAGCTAAGGAGTGCCTCTGGGTACGGAGGACAAAACTCACTACTAATCCAGTCCATATCCTTGGACTGAGATTTCTGTAGGAGAGCTTGGACATCCGCAATGGTAACAAAGTCAGGTTTTGATGCAGGTAGAGGTATGGGTACATATGGAGGAGGGTTTACTGCAGGAGAGGTTTTGACAGCAGGGCTTGGTGAAGAACTAGGAGCAGGTTTGTTGGTCAAAGCATCCAACTGAGCCTGCAAAGCTTGAATGGCTGCCATAAGAGATTTAGCCATCTCTTCAGGGTCTTGAGGAGGAACAGGGTCCTGAGGAGGATTCTGTTCTGCGATATCTTCCACAAAAGGTGTTTGAACTGGCCGGATTCGTGAATAAAAAAAAGCAAATAGACATGAGATGAAAGGAACGACTACAGAATCCCCAGTGGAGTCGCCAAATGGTGATGACGGGTTTGTAAAAGACCAAATATAAACTAGAATATAATGATAACTAATTTATGAAGACCAGTTACAACCAGTCTTCCAGAGAAAAGGTAGGGAAGTCTGTCTCAAGACAGCCTAAACCATCGCGCAGCTGTTCTGTCCAGAGCGTTCCGTGTCAACTTTGACCTGTAGTTGAGATAAAGAGAAAAGGCAAGAGGAAAGGAATATTGCAATAATTGAATAAGTCAGTTAAAATGCAATCTCAAAGCAGTAGAACTTCAAGAGTTTGAAGACTATTCTCTTTCTCTTTCAGTGTCTTTACTCACTGTTGTTTTCTATTTCTTAAGTTCAGAGATATCCTATATTCTCCAAGCTTCGATCCCTTTTCAATGGAGGATGCGCTCTGGTATTTGTAGAGAGCTTATCTACTCCAAAGGGGACAAATGTCACTCAATTAAGTATTCAGAGAGGGACCCTCATGAACCGCACGCATCCTGAGTGACACGTGGTCTCATAACATATCCTGATGGACACGTGTTCTTCAACACGCCTAAGTTACTTCCAGAGAAAGAGGTAATCATTTCGAACATTAAAAATATACTCTGCGATAGGTTGATTTGGAACTTGAGCAACACGGATTGGATGACGCGTGTCACTTTCATACAAATCCCAAGAGCAACGTCACCATTCTTGCCGCCATTCCAGAAAAGACAAAACCCCCTTTAGAAAAGTTAGAAAACAAATATTATAAGTAGGTGAGGTTTTTACCACATGCTTTCCATTTTGAGAATCCGTCTCAAGCAACTTTTTAGGGGACAATTCGATGTCATAAATACCTTTCTGAATTCGTATATTTCGAATGAAACTCCCTTTGGCGGCTATCTTCCTTCGAAGGAAATCAAGAATAATTGAATACTTATAGGGTGATCAATGTATTCTCGAATTACCCATATAGAGAACTCGAACTTAAGTGTCTCATCAGGGAACTCGTTTTCATGATCTATAGTCCCTGTAAGAAAGATCTTTATCTTGAAATCCTTTAAGGTTCATAACTACAGTAATCAATCCAAGTGCCTTTTACTTGAATGAAATCAAAAGTAAATATGTTTTGACTTCCTTTAAAGTGAAGTGAGAGGACGTTCCCAAAGTCCGTAGGAAATCTATCTTCAGGAAATACTTCAGGAGATGGCGTACATTCGACTTCTAAAGCTCTTTCCACGGGGGATTTGCTTTTAGAAGTAAAGCATAATCTAATGTATAACTCGAAGTCAATTCATAAAAATGAATAAAAGCGACTTCGAGTCTTAGTTTATAATTCGGATGCATAAAAGAGTGCATTCAATGGGGTAAACCCAAGTTTGTGTCCCTCGTGGATAACTGAATCCTTAATCCTTTTTAGGGTGGCAACCCCTCCGACGAATTAACCATCTTAAGGTGGTTAGCCTCGAATTCGCCTTAAGAAGAAGAAATATTCCTCCTTCGAATTCACTTTTGGCTGGAGAGAACATACTTCCTTTGAATTCACAATCTGGAGGTGGTTAGCCTTCGAGTTCACCATCTAGAGATGGTTGACCTTCAAGTTCACCATCTGGAGGTGGTTAGCCATGGAATCCACTTTAGCAAGAGAAAATATACCTGCTTCGTGATTCCCTTAAGACAAAACATAATAAATGGTCATTCGAAGTCTATGGATATGATCCAATAATGACTTCTAAGTTAGAAGATATAGACAGTTCCCTCGAGGATCTTTCTTTGAGTAAAATACCTTTAAAATATGAAGGTATGTAATAAAACTCACTCGAAGTCTGCTCTAGAGAGCAAATAGATGTGACTTCGAGGTCTTATTGAAACCTTAGCTATTTGAGAAGGCTATTAGGGTAGCATGCCCCTAAATACGTCATTCAAGTAAAATAAGGTCAGTCGAAGAATGAGTGAAATACTCCATCTTTATAGTGCTTAGAAAGCAGTGTGTCGTAAGAACATAAGTCCTTCTCCTTTTGACAATTTTAAGAACGAATGTTGCTTGTGTTTGTTGGGTTTAGGACACGCGACGTTCCCTCACAAGTTAGAATTCAAAAAGGTTGCTTCTCCAAGAAGCTTTTCCTTTTTAGTAATAAGGACGATTAAATATCTTTAAGCCAGTTCAAATATCACATTTTTGCCTAACGGTCTAATCACCGTACAACAGTTGTTGACAGCTGGCACGTAAGAGACGACTATACAACCGTTACAACTTAGCTGTTATAGCTTTATTGAATGATTCAGTGTATAATGCTATACCCAAAAACGTGTACACGCGCTTTGAAGAAAGCACCACATGTCTAGTGGGATTTAATTAGCCCGCCTGATCACCAATATCAGGTCTCATTTTCAAACCCCGTGTACAAAAATAGGGTTTGGCATTGCAAGGGTTTATGGGTCAGAATTGGCCAAGTTAAAACCAGAATAATCAGTTTCCACGCTTTAAAAGGGCTTCTAGCTTCCACAAACTTCAGATCAAATTTGGTTGAGCAATGAATGAATCCCAAACAAATTCTCCATGTCAAAGATAAGTTTACTTCCTCATGATGTAAAGGACGAAAGATAAAATCATTTTACTTTCTTGGTTTCATAAAATGATGAAAAAACTTCTTTCTTTTGCCCAAAAAGAACCACACTATAGTTCAAGTTATTATAACTTGAACTGCATTGTAGCTACAACCACATTTCTTTCAGAAGTGATCGCTTGAGCTGCAAATTATAAGTATATGCATTACAACTCCATAAAATACAAATGGGGCATTAAATAGTTATAGTGAAAGAAGAAAGCGCAGAAGGATGAAATAATAAAAATTAAGGGTGGGTGCATCAGGGTACAGATGCCAGCTCCCATATCTTTATAGTCCCATCGTCGCCTGCAGAAGCTAGTAACCGATTTTCCTGCTAATTTCAATAGCCAAAGAAAGTCGCATCAATGCCGATTTTGAAATTTGGAAATCGGCAGACGAGTAACATAAGCAGTAAGAGTAATAAACTCTAGCCATCTTGGGGGGGGGGGGGGGGGGGGGGGGGGGGGGGGGGGGGGGGGGGGGGGGGGGGG